>JAOEHY010039387.1:0-24959 GCA_025447955.1 Psilopsiagon aurifrons
TATCCAATCTAAACTTCCTCTGTTTAAGTTTGAACCCATTACCCCTTGTCCTCTCACTACAGTCCCTAATGAAGAGTACGTCCCCAGCATCCCTATAGGCCCCCTATAGGGATTCATCTGTTTTTCACAAAGCTGCATTCTGGCTTCTTTATTTGTATGGTCCGCTGCTGCTTTTTATGAAAAAGAATAATGTGAAAGAAACTGTTACAACAATTCCTAACTTTGGTGCTTCAGAAGTTCGTGATCATTATATTTGCTATCTTGAAGACTCTTAAGAATTGTACCAAAACTGTGTCAATATGGGCTGAATTCTATGGCAGTGTTGATTTACTGTATTTTGCTGTAATTTCCTTCGCTTTTGTTTTTCACTTATCTAGATAGATTTTTCAGCAATGACTATGGCAGTGTAAGATCTAAACAGAAAAAGTCAGTTGTAAAATAAACTTAACCTCAGGTTTTGTCTGAAAATCTTTCCTGTCCTTCTGAAATGCCAGTAGCAGTTATCTGTGGAAGCAGTGGAAGCAAGCTGCCATGCTCCTTCTAGCTTACTTCTCTGAGCTTCCAGAACCTAGGTCCTTCTAGGACAGGGAAAATATAATATTCAGTGGTGTATTTTTCTAGCAAGAATATTTAAGTCTATTTTTCAACATACACATTTAAAAAACCCCCAACAAACCCCCACATTTTAATGACAGTGAGTTTCACAATGTGGTAGTGCCTTCTGGAAATCCAAATATGTGACATCAACCAGGTCTTCCTTAATTTCAGGCTAATTTAATTGTTCATTAAATGTACTAACCTTCTGAGTCATGAATTCCCTTGCAAAAGCAATGCTGATTACTTCCCAGTACCTGGTGTTTATCTATGTGCCTGTTACTTCTGATGTGTTTTGTAGTTTCGTATTATTAACTTTATATAGCAGTTGTATTTACTGATCTGTTGTTTCTCAGGTCTTTGAATTTCAAAAAACTGATGGTCATATTCTCTTTCCTTGTTTTGGAATCTTAAGTGATAAGATGCTGTGAAATTCGTAATGGTTTTGTATTACTTGAGTTCCATTAGAATAGATATGTGGACAACAGTTTACTCCTCATGATTTGTTGTTGGTCATTTTAGTCGTTTTAAGCTTCAAGAATTGTTTGGTAATCTTTGTGAAGAAAGATTTCAATGTAGGGATCAATTTCATTTCCTTTCTAGTAACTGTTAATGTATGTACTTAATTTAGGTTTCCTGCTGTGATCCTGTATTTAAGTCGTGCTGCTACACCTGAAACTTCATTTGGCCCTACAGAATCTCCGTCAAGTCTATTAGTTCTGTTGTGCTTTTAAAAAGTTTTGCTGTAGCTTTTATGCATATAAGAATTCATTCTCAAGAATTTCACACTACCAATTTAGTATCTTCCAATTAAGCTTCACAGTTACCTCTCTGCTTGGTTTAATACGTGTCACTGGGAGCAAAATATGGGTCATTATAATCTTTTATAAAGCAATTAATTTGTACTCCAGGGAGTTCTTTTCTGCTATGTCCTGTGTTGTTTCTGGGAGTGGGCGTGAAGTTGAAGTCACCAGCTCCTTCCCAGCTTTTTCTAAAAGACTTTCTGGCTTCCTTATGAAATCCTCTGTCTTTGCACTTAGCAGTCAGGTGACCATAGAGCCTTCAATAGCATTAAACAGCTTGTTATCTTAAAAGGGTGGTATTTTAATGCCTCACAGTTATAACCTGCCTTCTTCTATCCTTTAGAATCCCTGTCATCAAAAAGTTAATCCCCATTTAAGAATGATGTTGGTATCATCTGCTATCAGATTTATGGAACCGTTTCTGTCTCAAAATTTTCTTCCTTCTCATTGCCCCTTGACTTGTGAGCGGAAGATGGAGTTGCTCGAGGTCTTTAAAAGTCTGTTCAGTGCATCTCTCTGTCTGAAATCTTCTGATAATGGCAAAACCAACTTCAAAAACTAGTACTTCACTTCTGAATGCCTCAGGGTATATAATCATAGAATCATAGAAAGTTCGGGTTGGAAAAGATTTTAAGATCATTTAGTTCCACTGCCCCCTGCCATGGGCAGGGATGCCTCACCCCTAGACCATGTCACCCAAGGCTCTGTGCAACCTGGCCTTAAATACTGCCAGGGATGGAGCCTTTCCCACTTCTTTGGGTAACTACCTATGTTAGTGCCTCACCCTCACAGTAAAGAATTTCTTCTTGTATCTACCCTGAACTTCTCCTGTTCTTCAGTTAAACTGAACTTCAGTTTAAACCCATTACCCCTTGTCTTATCACTACAGTCCCTGATGAAGAATATGTACATAATGTTTCAGACATAAGTTTTAATTGTAAGTCTGTAGTTTTCAAATGGAGGTAGTAAACTGATTTTGTTTCCTTGATTGATAGTTGTGAGGGATTTTTCCCTTCCTTTGGAGCTGAGCTCTACTGCCATCCAGACTCCCCTTTACCTTTCTCAGTTGTTCTTTCCTGAGATTCACTTTTCTGAAACAAGAATCCATCAGACTGGCCCTGGGTTTATTATCTGTGGCTGGGCGTTAGCCAGACTTTTAAGACTGAGAGTTAGCAGGGCCGCGACTTCCGCAGGAGGCTGCTCAGGACCACGGAGAGCTCCGCTTGTTGGTATTGTTGCCCGCATTAGCCTGAACTATCCAGAAATAAAGTGTAGGGGCAGGGCTAAGGGGTAGGGCTAAAAACCCCCTTACACTGAAAGTATGAACAAGAAGATAATAGCTGGTATAAAAGGGAGTTGATTGGAAAAGCCTAACTTGTAAGTTCAAGAAATTGTGATGCTACTAGAGGACTGCTAAACATAGGAGCAGCTGGCCATGGTATAGCCACATCCTTATTAAAGTGTTCACTGCAACAGAAAATACTGTTTTTCTCCCAAATATATGCAATAATTCTATGAAATTAATGGCTTTGTGGATAGTATTGCAAGATTGCCTAGGAAATAGTACAAAAAACACATGATTGTAGGTTTTTTCTAGTGCTTGGCCTTTCAAAAAGGAGAATTTCAAACCCTGCATTATATTCCTTATTCCTAGTCTGAAATGCAGGAATGGGATTTTACTAGAATTACGTGTGAGAAAATATGAAAATTTAGCCTTTAATTCCTTTTTTACTATATAGTATTCACGTTGTTTTGAGAACTATGAACTTAATATGAAAAATTAATTGATCTTACTTTTAGAATGTTCATTTCATAAAATATCCTTTGTTAAAAAAATTCAAGCAACTTTGTTTTGTTTCTGTTGATAAATAGAAACACACACGAATACACATACAGACACACACACAACCCCAGTCTTGCACAATAAAGAAAATAGCTCACAGTGAAGGCTGATAAACACAGCACAGTTTGACAGCAAATTTATGAATTAGTGAAAGTTATAAATAAATATGGAAGTTATGATCAACAGTGTGATCTTAACACTTGACATAAAAGGAGTTAAAAAAAAAGCTAATGCATTTAAAGATTTTTTTAAACTCAGTAAGTTTTAAACTTATCAGTCATTTTCCTTAATTGTCACACCAATTTTAAGAGGAAAAGCTGTTGGCAGCTTTATGTGAGGTTTTGTCTTGCAGCTTTCACAATCCTGTTTTATTCATAGCCTTAGTACTGTACAAAGCACTTAGAGTTTTTTAGTTCCTTCATTTTTAAATAAAAGAATAGATCTTAGATCAGCAGTTCACTTGAGCCGTGGTGATGGTGAAGATCAGATACAGGAAGCAATCAAGTTTTGGTGGCACGGAGCTCTGTGAAAGCTGTAAATTGGTGTAAATTAGACAGCATGAACCTATATGCTAATGCACATAAATTGGTTCCCTTACTTGAATTAGCCCATTAGATGTCTTTATTGTGCTTTGTAGTGTGTAAAGTAGAAAGTGCCAAAGTGTCTTAAAGTAGAAGTTCTTTATCTATGAAAACAGAATAGTGTATAAAAGAAAATTAAAGAGCCAAGGGGAATTTTTACAGGTTATGATATATATATATACATATTGTGGCACAGTGGAATTAAAATTAAGGCAAATACTTCTTCATCGTATGGCAATAATAGTATTTACAATCTTCAGTAAAATTCGTCTTATTCTAATAAACGCACCTCAGAAAACAATTCAGTTTAAATTAGAAAATGGTGATACAAAGCGAGTATGATTATTTAGCTAATGAACACTTCAGACACTCTTTCTCTAATGTGGCCCACTCAAAACTGTACTGGCATTTCTGATACTGGGTTGTCAAATCACCCAGTATCCAAGCTTCCCATGTGTAACAAGTAGGGCTTTTAGCTCAGTTCTGTGACACTTTTTTTCTGTTCCCCAGCTACTGAATACTATATAGCCTTGACTGCGCTTCGTGTTTGCAAATAACGTAGTCCTGGTTGCAGATAGCATTCCAGTTTTCTTATGGCTGCAAAGTGTTATACATTTTTTTCATAACTATTAAAAACTCGGCAGTTCTCTCCTGCTTGTTTTTCATCTTGATTTGTAAAGATCCAGCTGAGTGGTGAACAGATTGATGATATCTTCTTGGTTATTAGATTTTGAATGTTGCTTTGATGCCAGCCAGAAGAAGAAAGTCCTCATCTTGCTTCTGATGTTTGCAGTCCTTAAGGAAAGACATGGGTAAGCTGGTTGAAAAGAAGATTTAGGGGAGAGCTTCAGCACCAAGAAGAATGGAAAGATCAAATATTAGTTTGAGGTTGTCCATCTTTCTTTTTTTTTCCCATTCAGAAGTGGTAGCCGTGCTTTGGTCCCAGAAAAGCAGTGAAACAAAAAGAAAAGCACTTGTGTGTCTGATTCTAATAAATTTGGATTCTGATGCGAAACTATGGAACAAAGTAGCATCTTAGCCTGGGGGTGGGGGAACATTTCTACTTCGTGAATTTCTTGGCTCTGCAACCACATGCAGTAGGAAAGTTGTTACCTTTGTGTGTTCTAAGCAATGTTAACAAATTAGCAGTTTTCTCCTTTAAGCTTCTAAGAAGTTCAGCTTGATATATAGAGAAATGTCTGATAAAATTTGGAAAGCTTAATTTTAAATCAGTCTTTTTGTGGGTTTTAGGGGAAAAAAAAGTTTGGCCATTGTGTCTGAAAGGCTGTCTGAATGATTAGCAAGATCAGTAAGTATGTTTGAATGCATTTTAACTAGGTCATTCCAAAGTGCTTTGATGTCCATTCTTCTAGAGAGGTGATGGTAAATCTGTAGCTTGCGTGCATTTTAAATGCAACTCACATTTTAGAATCACACCATGTGTGCAGTAGTAGGGTCATGCTGACCCAGTGAGTGTTGGTTAATAGAAAACTCCAGCTTGTGGACCAAGTCAACCAGCAGCAGCGAATTTTGGCAAGATATTCCACCAAGTCTTGTTCAGAGACGATTCTGAGCACTTTGTCTTTTCAGGATATGTGATGTGATGTGTGGATGTTGATCATGTTAAGATTCTGGTATGCAGCTTGAAGGACTAAGAAGATTAGCCTTCTCTATTCTTTATTACTGATCTCCAGAAGTATTTCACAGAATTAAGGGCATTAAGTTTGGTGCTCTCATAAGATCATAATAAGTTCTAAATTCTCTTAAGAAAGGGACAGGCCATTTCTGTTCCTCAACTCTCATCTAATGCAAGGCAGAAAGCACAATTCTTTTCAACCTCTTCTTTGTAAGAATTGCAGTGCTTCAATTTAAAGGGAATGTGCGACCGAGCATCCATTACCTTATTAAATCATTTGTTTCAGTGACCAATTCCTTTAGCTGTTAGACACTTACAGGTGTAAGAATTCCTTTCTCTATCCTCATGAGCTGAATTTATCTAGGTTAAACTCCTAATTGCTGGATTTTGTTATGCCTTGCAAGTGTAAGAAGCAATGCAATGTCAGAAATCCTTTCTTTTTTAACATAAGTTGCGTCCTGCTATCTTCCATACTCTGTTCTATTACTACATTGCTTCTACAGATTTCCACTCTTCTGTTTTCTTTTGGAATGAGGTTTCTGCAAGGGTTAGCAGTAGATAATTAACTTACTACTCTGGAAGAAGATCACGCTTGATGTTAGAGTAGATGCTTGAATTTTTATTATTTGTTCTCTACTGTGGCTATATTTGATTAGGATTGCATGGTGTCAATACAGTAAGTAAATGAGAGTAAATAAACCTTCATTCTTATGTAATTGTCCTGTTCATTTGCCAAGGTAATTTTTATCTTTTAGTTAGTCCATATAAGACAAAAGGTAACATCACTTTACTGTGTTTATGGTTAATATCTTAATAGTTAAAAGGGACTGTAAAGCTAAACTCTCTTTATCCATTGCTTATTAAAATGAGTCCATGTAGTCCATGGAGGAGTATATTGTTTCTGCAGTTAATTCTTTTATCTTTCCAAAACTAAAAATCACCAGTCACTTTTTGTCTAAGTGTTTGACAGGAAAGCTTGCATGTATTTGACAAGTAAACTGCTCTTTGCCTTTCAAGATATGATTCCCTCTTCTGTTTAAAATTGCATCAGATGTCAAAAAATTTAGAAAATATTGTATCTTTTTTCAAGCTTTCCAGTGTAATGCTACAAAAATTGTAAGCACTTCTATCTATTACCCTATCTAAAACAAAGGAGGGCTTAGTGTTTTTAAATACAGTATGTTTGTATTGTTGATGTAAGTCTTTTAAGAGTTCAAAAAAGCTCTTTCTTCTGGTTGGGAATTAGCTCCTGTTCCAAGGTCAGTGCTTTGTGTTTACCTTCAGTAAAAACCCAAGTGCTGTGGGTTTGGATCTCTCTGAACTACTGGATGTTCATAATTTGAGGATGCAATATTCTGATCTCTTAAATTGTGGATGTTTTCTGGTCTTTTTTTTTTTCTCTGATCTCTCACCAGAAGCTGTATGTCCGATTCGTAGCGATACGTAACTTCTTAACTTTGCTCTCCATTGCTTTTTTTTTTTAATGAAAGTTAATTTAATATCTACAGGGGATGGGGCCCTTCGTTGGCCATTATTTTGATGCGGTTCTGCCTAGGCTTTTTCGTTATAAATAGCTCCTGAAAGGAGACTAAATGTTTTTTGCTTTTTGTTTTTTGGTTTTATTTAATTAAAAAAGTGCCAAGTTTTATTAGGATAACACTTGCGATAATTAACATTTTAAGTATTGTGAACTCAGTGAGTAGGGAAGACAGAGAAAAACATTTTTTTCTTAACACCTTTTTTCCTACCATATTGTTATTGTGAGTATACTGTTACTTCCACTGATTACTTCCAGTGGTTACTGTTAATTCAGTGATTTAAACTGAGAAGTGCGCAGTGCCCTCTGATCTGCTGGAAGCTTTTCCTGTCATGTGCAAGGTCAGGTAGCCTACTCCCTGCTCCTTCCTGCAATTTCTGTGCTTGGGCTGCAAGCTCCTGTACTGGGATTTTCTTGACTTCCATACTGTGTAGTTTCTTGAACCTCCCAGACCTGATCATGGTCAGGATATCTCTCAGGAATGCAATTTTTCTCTCTTTCTCTGGGATGCCATGCCTGACCCATTCATCTTAAAGAAGCATTAAAATGGTTGTGAACTAGCAAGCAGAATGCTTCCTGCCCCCAGTACTGTAAGAAAGAATGGAAGGTACTTCTAAAAAAATATGAAGCTATAAACATCTTCAGTTATCACTGAAATTCACAAAAGGCAGGGCTTAGAACAATGTGTATGTTGTCTCTAAGGAATACTAAAATGAGCATGGAAGAATCTTGTTGTAAGAGATGAATTATGTTTTTAGGTTAAGGATAGATGAAGAGAGCTTATTTTTTTTTTTCAAGATTGAAGATTTTTTTTAAAGTTTGGGAATTGTATTCCTCTGCTACGGAACTGTATTAAAAAACTATTCCATTTATTTGTGTTATGTTTTCTCAATATCTCTGGATACAATATATATCATATCATATCATATCATATCATATCATATCATATCATATCATATCATATGAATGTATAAAATATAATGTATGTGTATAATGCATAAAATAGAATATATGTAATATATAATATATGTATATCTCCTATCCTCTCATATATATCATATAATAAAATAAGG
Source organism: Psilopsiagon aurifrons (assembly GCA_025447955.1). Lineage (NCBI taxonomy): Eukaryota > Metazoa > Chordata > Aves > Psittaciformes > Psittacidae > Psilopsiagon > Psilopsiagon aurifrons. Next base: position 8,068 of record JAOEHY010039387.1, read on the forward strand.
TAGAGAAATACTCTTATTTTAAGAAGTGTTAAAAATAAGTATTCCATCCCTGATTTTTTTTCCCCCCATTTCAAAGTTTTGACTGGTGTTTTGTATGAGGATTAATGCTTAGAGATAGGGAAAGAATTAGTTGACAAAAGTGCTAAAAGGCTGAACTGCTTTAATTGATTATGCAGATTTACATCTTGCATTCCAAGTATATGTAGGGTATTTCAGCTGCAAGTTTGATACTATCTGTAAATATTAATAAACTCAACTTCAGACATCATTTTGGGGTTAGCAAGTATCAGGAAAACTAGAGTCTGGTGTGACTGCCTTGTACAAGTTACTAGATCAATACAAGGCCTAAAATATTCTTTGATTTAATTCTTTGATTGCACGTTAGATTACTTCGTATCTAATCTAAGTATAATGCAAGATGGTAGTTAAAAATATTCTGATTAAGTAATTGATCTTCGTGGAAAATCTGTACTGAGTTAAATAAAAAGTAGAAATTATGATATTTTAAGATGAATTGGATTCTTAATGTTAGGATGCAAGGGAAAATCAAAAGGAAGATGTTCTTATAGAATGTAAAGCACTTTTGTTTGAATATGAAACTAAAGGTGCCTTCTTTTTTCTTTTAAACCAGTGAAACCAATTTCACTGGCTGCTGGACTAGTGGAATTACTTGTTAACTTCCAAGCCAATGATGCATTTTTGTTTTGTTTCCTGCTGTCACAGAGAGGGTGAGCTGTTCTTGAGATTTGTTATGAGGTTATGGTATTTAAAAATGTACTCCTATTTGTGTGAAAGATAATATACGTTGCACTTGGAAGCACTTTAGATTATGCATTTTAGATTTTTATGGTTTTTTTACCCACAGCAAAAGCTGTAAAAGTGCTGTTTAAATTAAATTTCCTGAGGAGTTCTCTTATTTCAGAGTCACTAAATAGCTGATACTTTGGAATGTATCTCTGGAGATGGTCTAGTCCAACCCCACTGCTTAAAGCAGTGTCAGCTGGAGCAGGCTGCTCGGGTCTGTGTCCAGTCTGCAGAGATGGCGACTTCACTAACCTGCCCAGACTGTTCCAGTTTGTAGCTTACATGTATTCGTCTTCTCTTGCTGACTTTATTTTGGTTGCAATCACTACCTACGATTATAGGGTAAAATTAGTCATAAAGAGCAACTACCTCTGTACAAGCAATCCTTATGTTTTGACTTCCTAAAAGAACAACAATTTGGAACAAGATTGCTTCCTGAACATTCTCAATATTTGTCTGTTTCTTCCTCTTCCTTCCTTTCTGAAGCTTTTTTCTTCTTAAAACTCTGCAAAGTTGTTTTCATCTGTTTTTTATGCAGTTAAATTGAAAAAGGTCTGTGTTGCTCAGCTAAGCATTTTGAATGCACACTACAGACTCAGAAATAATCCCAAGATCTTTTAGGGTTCATTTTTTCTCTGCTTCAAATTTCTTTTCTGTATTATAATACGCATTCTGCTGTTACTTCTAAATGAATCTTAAGATGACTCTTCTCAAGTTGGTAATCTTTTCTTTTAGAATCTGGCTTTAATTCCTCACTGCTGGCAATTTACCTTATTCCTAAGCTTTGTAAGTGTGAAAAATCATCAGGCTTTCACATTCAGTAACAGTCTCTCTAACCAAATTTCAGACAGGATGAATAGCATTGCATCTGTCTCCTAAGTTTGTTCTTGTTGGTTTTATTTTGTTTCCTAACCAAATGAAATGAGTGGGCCTGTAGATTTCACGTAGTGGAGGAAGTCCCCTAGTACCGTCTCTTCCTTCCAGGGAGTTTTCTGTGATGATGAGCCAGAATTATAGTATATAAAGGCTTCAATACTGAATAAATCTCCACTTGCAATGAAATTGAAAAGGGTGGCAAATTCCATTTAGAGAACATTTAATTTGAGAATAATCTGCTGATTGTATCAGATGAGCAGATCATATTTATTTATGTAAAATTATAGGGGAATATATGAAGAGAAAAATCACCTAAATTGGTCTGATCAATCCATACAGACAAAAAGTTAGGCTCTTGGAGTAACAGTCATGAAGATGAAGGTGTGGATGTAGGGGTAAATAGTAAGCAAGTCTCATGATTAGGTATCTCACGTTTTGTCATATAGGTAAACAGAAGTTAAGAAAAAAGAAGTAAATTGGCACAATAATTAAGTATGCCTGTGGAATAGTACGAAATTTATATCCTTGTTCCAGACAAAGTGGCAAATGGAGAGATTTTATGGATAGAAAAATGAAACTATACAACTGAAACCAGTGAACTCGAATAGAAAGCTAAAGAAACTTCATTTTGGGTACTTTTGTAAAACAAACATTAATACATGTTCCATGAATAGTTTTCTGTTCTCTGGTTGAAAAGAATAACGTATATAATTTCTATATTAATAAAGGCAATTAAAAAGTTATGGATGAATGAAATGCTTTCTAAATTGTTTACAGTCAATATTCTAAAAGGTTTGGAACTAAATTGGATGAAGTCTCTTGAGATTAGTATAGATGAATGCTAGAATTAGACATAATTACTAGCTCTGGCTTGAACACAATAGGATGCAAAGCATGGGGACAAATATTGAAAGAAAAGACAATTAACAAAATGGAGCTAGATGAAAAGAGAAGATGAGATAAATTCAACATGGTTTTGCCAAAGATTATTCGCTTAGTCTAGGTTTACTTATTGTTTCAGTGAAGGAAAGTAAATTTCCCAATGGAACGTAGTTTGCGTAGAAACTGTTCCTGGATTTCCTTTCAGCATTTTCTTGGCACATAGAAAATTGTATATTGAATTAGAGAAAATGTGGGTGACAAGTAGGACCATTAATTGGAAAAGGAAGTAGCTGAAGGGATGAAGTGATGGGAAATTGTGATGTGAGGAAGAGTATCAGGCTGGAGGAGAGATACCATTAGTGCAGTGGATTACATCTGTTATTCATCTTGGGTATTTTCTGTAGTGACAATGCCATAAAAAGATAATAGATTATAATGAAATGTAGGTCATGAAGTAGAGGAGTGTTATAATGGGGGTCACTAAAAAATGTGCAAGAACTTTTTACTTGGGATGCTGGAGTGGTAGAATGGGATAAAGTATAACAACACAAAAGGATTAAAATCAGAATTTCTGTATATAAGATGGGAACATATCAATTTGAAGAGATATAGGTGCAAAAAGAACGGGAGTTATGTCCTTGCAAAATGGTTGCTGACTGCCAGAGTAATGTGGTCGGGAGAAAGACAAATCCAGTTCTAGAAATCCAGTCCTATCACAGAAAGTGGGTCCAAGAGAGAAAAGCAAGTCTTTGTTTCAGACAAGACACCAGGAACACCTTGTGTGTTATATACATTATTCTGATTCGTGATGTTCCTAAAGACTTAATCAGAATGGGAGCTGGTGCAAGATGTGGGGAATTTGTAAGCCTCTCACAGTGAGGTTTTTTTAATTTAGCACATAAGACTCAGACTAGCATGAAAGTGTGGGAAGGTGTTAGGCTGCTTTCTGTATTCTGACAGAATAGGGCAGTAACTGGGCTTTCTAAACTGAGTTGACTAGCTCAAGAAAACACAAGTATAAATTAGCAACATACAAATTTAATTTTGTAATATTAAGCATTGAAAGGGTGAGTTTTTAAGCAGCCTTCCAACAGTGGGGAAAAAAAGGAAATTGTCTTTTTTTTGTTAGATGAAACTTAGAGGTTTGTATGGCACAGTTACCTGAAATACTAGGACATAGCATTTGACTGAAGAAATCTTGCCGAAATGATCTGGTTCAGATTATGAAGATGGTGTTTGATTAATCAAATAATATAGAAGATTTCATAAAGAATGCATTCTGTACACTGTGAATAATATTTGCAAGTTTTGCTTATTTGTATCAAACACTACTGTTACTGTAAAAGTCGGAGAAACTCTCTAAGGCTCAATTTGGAGTTTTGAAAAGCAGCATTCTTTATTGCAGCACTGGGCGCACACATGAATCATTTTGCAAAGGTGAGCACACCTGGTACTTGCTGACAGGGGCTATATATTTAGCATACTCATGCATATTAGTAGCTTTTCCAGGAACTAATTATAATATTTGCATCCTAATTGCGCAAACACTTTCTTGCTGAGAGGGGGTCTTTGGTCGATAATCTTCCTCACTGTGTTTACTGAATAACCTCAGTGCTTGAGCAAACTTGGGAGGTCCTAGTGCTGTTAGCAGTTGGTATGTCCTTGCTTCTGTTCTGTTCCAGTCTTACTCCACAGTGGGTGCCAGTCTGCTGTCTTGCAGGCTGGCATCCTTGGTCTTATTTACTGTCTCTTCAGTTGTTATCGGTCCCATGATGTTCCTACCCCCATCAACCAAACATTCCTTTCTCTCTACATGTTAGTAAGTTAGAGCAGTTTGGTTTATTCTGCTATGTTAGAGGCACACACTCTATTGTTAGTTTAAGATTTAAAGTTACAGTACAGAGACATTTAGGTTTTTTTTTTTTTGTCCTTTTTGTTCTAAGGTGTTTTTTTTTTTAATATCCTAAAAGGATTATTTCTTCAAGCTCTAATTCTTTGTCAAGAGGATTAGATCATTGTTACATGGGACCTGGAAGAATAAATTTATTTGGCTTTGTTTGGGTTTTTAGCACAATAGGTTAACAATCCTTACAGTAGCATCATTTCTGAAGAAGATAATTGTATTAATTGAAATCTTAAAATACTAACTTAAATTACTTTCTTTTAATAAAAATTGATGGTGATGGGAAGGTTCAATCTAAGTTGCATATCCCGTGTAACATGCTTTTTGAGTGATTCACACTTAATGATGTCATTGTGATAGTCTTTGACAATGGAGTGAATTTCGTGTTTTATACTGTGAAAAAAGAATTGTAGATGATATAAATGCCATTAAATATAATGCTGTATATATTAGCTATATTATAGAATCATAGAATAGTTAGAGTTGGAAAGGACCTTAAGGTCATTCAGTTCCAACCCCCCTGCCATGGGCAGGGACACCTCACACTAAACCATGCCACCACCCAAGGCTCTCTCCAGCTTGACCTTGAACACTGCCAGCGATGGAGCATTCACAACTTCCCTGGGCAACCCATTCCAGTGCCTCACCACCCTTACAGTAAGGAATTTCTTCCTCATATCCAATCTAAACTTCCCCTGTTTAATCCTTCTCATATCTAAACCAACTTTCTCCTAGTTATTTAACAGATAAAGTTTCTATTTCAACGCACATCTCTTTGTATTTTAGACTACAAACCTGACACAGCACTTCAGTGGCCCATGCTCTTCATCCCAACAAAAGCTGATTTTGACCAGTAGTGTATAAAGTTCCACTGTCTTCCAAAGAGCTGGATCAATGGTGTTTCTTAGTGAAAAAACAACGCGCTTTTCGTTTTGGAGTGCTAGTAGCTAATGTGACATTTAAGACATTTTCTAACAAATGAAGTAAACAGTTGTATGCTGGGTGCTTGACTTCATTCACCTGAGCCAACAGCCATGCACCTTGTAAAGGTGATGAGCTGATCTATGATGCATAGCATCCATTGATGGAGCAGCGTTATTCTGCCTGACATCACTACTGGTAAAGACTCCTTCATGAGGAATTTATTTTCTTTTTGGCTTACATAAGGTACACTTTGTTCTTTGAGTCAATCTAGATCAGTAGATGCTTGAGCCAAAAGTAGTCTTGCTTAGCTTGCTTTGAACTGAATCTTGAACTGAAAATAGCTTGAAAGTATACATTACCAAGAAAAAACATAACACTATTCTGGGGCCATAATTCTGAACAGCAAGCTGAAATAAACACTGAGAAATTCTCCATTCAATCACTGAATTTGTTACTGAAAACATGATGGGAATAATGATTTAATAAGGACCTTAATTAAGTCATGGAAGATGGCCTTGAAATGATGGTATTGGTCTGTTCAAGTTTCTAATTCGTGAGCACCTTTTAAAGATGTAAAATAACCATAAGGCATTATGAAACAAGGTGAGGAAAGATAGTAAATGTTAACTTTTTCATTGATTCATTGCTATAGCAAAATAACTTCAACATGGATGCACATTATTTCTCCTGATGAATTTGGAGTTATACTTCAGTCTCTTTTTTAATTATAATTTTAATTAAGTTAATGGTCTCTTTATGGCTTCCTGTAGTCATTTTGTAAATACTGCGGTGTGTTGCGTCAAAGCTATGGTTTTTAACCAAATCTTCCTTGTTAATTCGACAACAAAACATTTTTGTATGCTTGCAATCAATTGTGGCATACATCTGTAGTGTGCACAATTTGATTTCCTGATTAAGGCATTGAGGCAGATCCTTATTTTTTGTAAATATTCTGTCTTCTCTTTAATGGAGTCTAAATAAATTTGTGAAATGAAACATATTTTCTCTGCTATGCATTTAGCAGTAAATAAATTTTAATTTGACTTCCTTTCTCACAGTATTATTTTCTGTTCAACTGATGCATTAGAGATTGTGTATTCCTAATGATTTATAACAGCAAGTACCTATCAGAACTTTTTTGCTTCATTGAATGATACTACGTATTTTGTATTGACCTTTTATGGAAGAGCTACAGGATTAAATTAAACCTGAAAAATAGCTTACTTTGCATTCAGCTTAGCATTTGCTTTTAACATTACTTTGTTCTTATTCTACAAAACGTTTTTCTTATATTGGGTTGATTTCTTTAGTAGCTGAAACAGGAGTTTAAAAAACAAATCAGTTTATAAGGAGTGCCAGATAAGTCCTGCACTTAAATACAAAACTCCTGCACTTAAATACAAAAAGCTTTGATGTTGATTACCACCAGTATCTATTTGTTTCTCATTATTTTGAGATGGTTTCATAGCTATGTATAGTCTCCTCATCTTTAGTCTCATATAGAACCAGGAGACCCTTTGCATTCATATGTGGAAGTTTCTCACCTGCTTACGTAAGTCCAAACTGCTTTATTTCACAATGGCTAAATGCTGTGTCTTTAGAATCATACGTTCAGGAATCCGTGAAGGTTCCAACTTCGCTGTGGCGTCTCCAGCCCCATACTGATACTGGCATTAAAGCTTCTTTTGCCACTGTCCTGTTGTATGCTGCTGCTTCTGCTGAGCTTTGTCTTTAACACTTAGCACCTGCATCAGTACTGTGACAGGGATTTATGTGGGTAGCTGGGTTCTTATTCATAAGAGGTGATTTCCCTGAAAGATCAGATTGAAGCCCTCTGAAAATTAAAATTAGCTTGAAAGATGGCTTTAGAGATAATTCTAAGAGCTGTTGGAAAGAACAGAGAAATACATTCCTGTTCACCCCAAACACCCAGGGTAAGCTCTTTCAAAGAGATAAAAGAGATACCTTATTAAGGTTTTTAGCAGGTGATGTTTTAATCATTCTCAGGATCCCCTAGAATAGAGGCAAGCAGTAATCTAAAATTGCAGGGAAAAAAATACTGGTTAGCTAGATGTCAATATATTATGTTTTGACATGCTTATACACTGGAAAATGCAAGGTTATGGTAAATCCAGTAAATGTATGACAAGAAATCATGGTAAATCTCAGGGGATAATTAGTAGATTAAAAAACATGGCTTCCTTTGGTAGAAAAATGTAACACAGTAGTCTAAGATAAAGGATCTTCACTGTATAATAATGTAATTTAATAACAACACTGTTATTCAGATATTTTCCGATGTCCTGCTTAGTAAATTCTGTTTATTGGTACTGCTCTCTACACGCCTTTAGGTTTGGTGGGCTCTTATTTTGATACTCAGTTATCTAGTGTGAAGCTGGAATTAGATGATCTTAAGGTCTTTTCTAATCCCAACTATTCTGTGATCCTGTAATTCTATGATCAGAAGATGTTAATGACCGTGTATGTAATGATTAATCTCAGGTTTGAATTAGTGGGTTTGTGGACTGCTGCTGTTTTCTCTTAACTTCAGACTCATACTTTTAGTCTTGCAGTCCTGAGCTTAGATTACAATTTGAAAATCATAAACAGCTGTATAAAATTAAAAAAGAATAAATATTGACATTACATCTTGACTTTCTGTCAGGCAGGTATCTGTGGTATACATCTGCATATGGAGGTCTTTCAGAAACCTGATAAAAGCTCTAGAAATTGAACAGTTTTAAAAATGTGATACTTTATCCTTTTTGTTTGTGATACTTTCTCCTTTTTGTTTCCCTATTTGTTCTTTTATTTTTGCTACTTTTTTATTTATTATAGTTTAATTTATTTAAAAGTCTTGTAAGGACCTAGAAATACTGAAATACTTTGACATTTTGCATTCCCTGAACAGTATGAAATGGAATTAAAAATACAAAAGGCACATTACAGTACAAAGCCAGTAGTTAAGAGTAGCTAGAACTCATGTATAATTAGATACACCACATTTGACATACAGGCTGACTGTTTAATGTTAGTTCAGAATGTTCTTCCTATTTGTTCTGATAGTTTGGCATTTTTATTTTAACTTTAGCTGTACTGTGACCTAACATATAAAGAGAACAATGATATCATCAGAGATTCATGGGAATCAGATCTTTTGCATACTATAAAATATTCTTCAGAGTAGTTGCAGAACTCTGTGTTCTTTAAACTAGTAAGATCATTAATTGATTTAGACATAATATTATTTATTTTCAGGAAGTATGAACAGGTTTACTATTAAAGAATGTCAAATTCAAACTGGCAGTACTTTGAAATCGTTTATATAAAAACAAAATGAAGGTGCTACAAGAACAATGTACTTAAAAATAATCACACCAGTAATTGTTCAGGATGTACAGGGACATAAATAACAAGGGGTTTTCCTCCCTATATGCACTTGCAAATTTTATAAGCTCTGGAGAGCCAGAAGTACTTAACCAATCTTATCTTCAGACACAGCCAAGTACTTGATGAAGCAATCATTCTATTTTCTTCCTCTGAAAGGCTGATATTTCTTCTGAGTTTCTGTGTATCCTTTTAAACCAAACACTCAAAAAGTTACTTTTTTATTAATAACGAGTTCTAAAATGTCTTTTTTATAAAGTAAATGTAGGATTGTTAGCCCTTTTAAAATGTGGTCTCTTTGTGTTTGATAGCATAAATCTTTTAATACCTCTTAAAATAATGCTTATTTAACGTTTTAAATTTGTGGAAGTATTTGCACCATATCAGATCAAAGGCTTATCTAGCCTAATGTATATCCAAGACTCACTTGTCTAGGGAAAACCGCATGAACCAGGAAGCTATGGTGATTCTACTCTGGTACATCCTCCAGTTTCTAACAATATGTGACTTGGGATTTTGAGAATGTTGGGTATTGTCTTTGTGGGTTGCCTTTGATGAAAATTTTAATCTTCCTTGAAATAGTCTAATGGCCTTTGAAATGTAAACTTCTAACACCTACAGTGTTTGGTCAAAATGAGTTTCCTGCTGGAATTGCACTTTTTGAGAGATACCTTATTTTGTTTTGAACCTATTCAAACCAGAAAGTTTTCCTTGTTATTCCCCTGTACTAGAAGTGATAACAAATGATTGATTGTACCATTTACTTTCTTTTACCGTTAATGATTTTTGCAATTTTTTCGTTGTTGTTTAAACCTGAGAGGACCTGGTTGCTCTTTGCCCAATGCTGAGCTAACTTTTTGTATAATTACCTATCACAGCTAAAGTCCATTCCTGATGGATAATGGTTCAAAAGTCATCTGTACACAACTCCACACACTGATATAAAGTGAATTTTCATCTTACATTGTATTTCTTCATTAGACAGTGTCTTGATGTCCTTCAGTTCATAGCTATCAGCTTTTATTCTCTATATACAAAGTTTGTTACCTCTCTTTTCACCTTGTTTTCCAAATCACTTATGAATATATTAAACTTTATGAGCTCTATGATGAGTCCCAGTGAAGTCCCAGATCATCCTTTCCAGTTAAACTGATTGCTTAGTTTTACTGTGAGTTTCTTCTCTTCTAATGGAGTGGTGACTCACATGATGAACTTTTTTCTTCCGTGCACCTTAGTTTCCTTGAAATATTTTGAGGACCTTGTTGAATACCAATTGGAAATCCACACTCACCAGATCAACTGCGTAGCATTGGAACTGGTTCTGCCTTGCCTGTGTGTTTGTTCCCATCTTCAGAAGAACTTTAATGAGTTTATGAGGCACAATTTCTCTTTCCAAGAGCCGTGATAGTACGTTTTTTGGCTTTGATTACATTCATCTCTATGTCTGCAGTTTTATTTCATCTGATTATTTCTGCCAGTCTGCCTGACAGGAATATAGTTTTTGTCTGGCCTGTAGTTGCAGGGATCCCTGTTGTAGCCCTTGCAGAGAATTCCGTCTGCAGTTTTCATTTTCCATTCCTTTGCTACAAGGTAATTATAAGTGAGAGGTTGCACACTACTGTTAATAATTAAACTATTGCATTCTTTAACTTCTTTAGAAGTGTTGGAAGAATGCCGTCTGTTCCTGACAATTTGTTATATTAATTTTGTGGATTTGTTTGATAGCCTGTTCTACTAGCACTGTTTGAGACGCATCAATGCTTCCTCTTATAAAGAAGGTACCTGATTTGTGAGTCTGCCTAAGTCCCTGTGTTGTGAAAAACACTGAAATAAATGGAAGTTGGTGTTTCCCTTGCAAAGTATTCTAAACAGTGCTTACAAACTCTGATCATTTGTTGACCTTGAAGTCTCCAGTAATTTTTCTCTTTAATGTATCAGAATTTATCTAATCATTTGAGCATGCTTATAACTTTTTGAAAGAATACTTTCTTTGCTGATTATAATAGTTGTTTGAATTAAGACCATTATCTTTCCAGGTAGCATGAAGTCCACTTCTCTTTTAAAACTGATCCTCTTCTTGAAATTAATCACAGCAGGTAGAGAGCTGTTTTACTTTGTTGCTCCTCGAAGGAGATCACGTCTCTTGAGTATATTATGCAGACTTCTAGAAAGTGGTCCTGTAGCAGAAACTCTGATCGAAGTTCTGCAAACTACTTATGATTAAGTCAGAAGTTTTTCATAGTAGCTTTTCTCTTAAGCAGTAATTTTATGATGTCTGTAGCATCTGTTTGTTCTCATTACATTTCCCAGCATAATATTTAGCCAATCAGTAGAGGAATATTTGAAGTCACCTTCTATATTTTATTTCCTCTGCCTTCAGAGACTTTGTGATTTCACTTAGCATGTTGCAACCAGATCAACCATTTTCTAGGTGATGGTAGTATAGATGTTAAGAATGCTTTCACACTTAAACCTTAATTGTCAGTCCATGGGGGTTTTTTATGTTAATCATTTCTTCAAGTATCTAGGCTTGCTTCTCTTAGAGCAGCAGTTCTCTGGGGGGTTGGCAATGGCTTATTCTATCTGATATAATATGGATTCTTTTAACTTGTACTGAGATCTGCAAAGGTTGATGAAGAAACCACTGTCTTCCTGAAGGCAATACCACACTTTTGCCAAGCTAAAGCAAAAGCTATATATAGCTTTATTAGAGATCTGTAGAAAATGACATACTCCTTGTGTGGGATTCTGACATTACTTTCAAAGAAAATTGATCTGCTTATGCTCACCTTGTCACAGATACATTAGATGGAAAAGCTTGAGAGAGTTACTACAGATGTTTTCCATTTAATTAGTAATATTCAATTTTCAAGTAGTTGATCTTTTGTACCATATTGCTAATCCTAAGTGGAATTTATCTGCATCTTTCAAACATCCAAAAATCCTTCTGGAAGATAGCAAGAGAATTTTTTCAGTATTTTAATATTATGTTAGAATTTTTCTATCTAGAAGTGCTTGCTCCAGGCATTTCTCCATGACTGGGTGAATTTGGAAGTTATTGCAAGTTGGAAAGTCTATTCTCTAAACTCGAAATGAGTTGGAACAGAATAAAAAGCCTAACTGAAATGAAAAAGAAGTTAAGATGAAAAAAGGATTAAACAGGGACTAATAATCTGAGAGAAGGTGGATGTGGATAGAATCTCAGAGGAAATCTGGTGGATTTACAGATTTGAGAATTGGAAATAAAGGTTATTTTGGAAATGGAGCTAAAGAGCATATATGTGCCTTTTTACAAAAGGTAGTAAAGTTACACTGCAGAGAAAGAGGACAAGAGATGAGAAATACTTTAGATTTTGGATATGCTGATCAGTTAAATCTTCAAATCAGTTCTATATCAGGAGGTTCTTGCACTCATTAAATGATGTTTTGCCAGGCACAAAATGAGGTGAGGTGATTTTGCAATTTTTTAAATGGCGCAGTGTCTTTAGATGAGAGGCTTTACCTTTTGAGTACTTTTTTGCATTTTTATAGTTTTAATAATCACACTTGTCAAGATGGAATGATAGTTTTAAAGGGGAAGAAGAATGTTCCTAAAAATCAGGTTTCTGAAGTTATGCTTGATTTTCAAACGTGTAGCAGTGCCATATGCATTCCACTTGAAATCTCCCGCTTTTCTACCTCTTAAGTTTTTAGTGTTCTAGTCTGTTTTATCAAGTACAGTGGAAAGGTAAAGAGAGAAGTGTTGTCTTGCAATTTTAAGCAAGAAATACAATTTTGGGTTTAATTTTAAATGGCTGTTTCAGAGGTGACTATAAATTTAAGAGTAGGCTATAAATTTAGAAATTTATATTGAATATAGAAATTTGTTTAGAAATTACTGCTTGCACTCTTTGCAGTGCCTGCACGTTGCTTAATTGATGTTACAGCTGCTGTTAGGCCAATCTACTGCAAATGGTAGAATATATTGTTAGAATGGCCATAACTCTTCTATTACAGGGTGGGAGCCATGATAAAAATGGAGAAGAGAGTTCATAAAAGTGGAAATAAAATGAGTATGTATTTGTAATTGAATAAAAGCTCTTTGGTCATTCTAAAGGAGACTCTTAAGTTTACCACAGAATGTTTTTTAAATTGTTTTAATGTGTGAAATGAAACATGAATTGGTCAATATTTGTCTTATGAAACATAACATTTCTGGCCATTTCAAGCACAGAATTAATTGCATATCCTTTATATGGTTCATTTGTGAACTCTGCATATTTTTTGTGGAAAGTTAAAAGCTTTATTCTTTTTCTGCTTGACAGAAAGTAGTAGCATTGTCTGTCACTATTCTTGAATGTTAATGACAATACATTTGTCTTAGTTGCCTTTCAATGTATTTTTATATATCAGAATTGTAACTTCTCTTTTTCTTTTCATTCTTTTCACAGAATATAAATGAAGAATGATGTGATATTAGTGCTCTCTATGTACAGACCCTTAAGGATCATCTCTAAGGAGTTGCAGTAAGGCAAACACTGAGAATAATTTTTCTCTGCTACAATGTGGTGAAGCAAAGGAACTGAAATTGTCCACTTTTGTACAATATAAGGACTTAAAATGTTCATTATTTTGTGAGCAGAAGCAGTTCTGGAGTGAATTGAACTTCTGAAAATGCGGCCATGGACTGGTTCCTGGCGTTGGATCATGCTCATCCTCTTTGCTTGGGGAACTTTACTCTTTTATATTGGTGGGCACCTGGTACGAGACAGTGAGCACCCAGATCACTCTAGTCGTGAATTATCCAAGATACTTGCTAAACTTGAGCGGTTAAAGCAGCAAAATGAAGACTTAAGGCGGATGGCAGAATCTCTCAGGTAGGATCCAAAAGTAACGAAAACTTTTCAGAAAAGGGTTGTTGTGTGTAATGTGTTTGTAACTTTTTTTCTTTCTGTTGTTGTAAAATCATGCTTAACATTTAAAAATGCACAAAAGTGTTTTAATCAGTTTTGTAAATGACTGAAAATATATTGCAAAACGTTTAAACAGATAATACACATTTACTTTTGGTCTAATCTAGTCGTTAATCAAGAGTTGTTATTTAATGGTGTCCAAGTGTTACTGCCACAATAGCAGAGTTTGTAGGTGATTAACTTCTCAATGCCAACTTCAAGCAAGTGCAAATAATTGTGATGTTCAAGCCAATTAGAATGGCTCCTGACTTTTTGATGCTTCTGCATGCTGTATCTGATAGAGCTCATTTTAGAAGTGTTGAAAACATTCATACAGCTTGCTGAAGATGAGCTGCAGTAGACTGCTGCATTATATGAATTCTTTTAACTAAGCTGTTAAGCTTGTAGCAATAATTGTAAAAGGATAAGATCATATCTCTTGTTACAATTATTTGTTACATTATAGATGGGTACAATTACAACTTAAAGTGTTTTCTTTCATCTTTTCAGACAGACAGGTTTTAACATAGACTTACGATCTCTCCTTCGCTAAGAAATTGTAAGGGAAAGCTTCTTAGGCAGGATATGTGCCAGATTGGACCCCTAAGTATGTGGATGTCACGACATGCAATGTAAAATTCCTGATGGATGATGTGGACAAGTGCAGAGGCTTCATGTGTTGTTCAAGCTGTAAAAGAGCGAAGCTCAGTACAAGATTTTAGAGTGGGAGGGTGATGTTTATTTTTACTTAATCTCTCTTTCATAACTATATACTCACAAGTACCAGGACTAATCTGTAACAGTGGTCTGGCCAGGATCTCTCCATGTTCTACATGGAGAGAAAGAGGCACTGTGAGTTGAGTGTTCATAATGACTCCTGGGTTGTTCTTGCTTGGCAAGGAGAAACTGATTTTGGACTTGCTTTTTAATACATTCTGATGTTTCTTCTGGTGCATTCTCTCCATTTCACACATAGCCAGGGCTCTTTGATCTGGTAGGCTGGGTAGACTTACTGAAGTTCTTTTCACCGTACTCTTCCTGGTTTCTATAGATACAGCTGCATGCTGATGAGGCTTCTTAGTCTAGAAAAACAAGTATCTTAGTTTTGCACATGTCAACTCTGAAGAAGTACCTTGGCATTCATGTGGTGCTACACAAAGGCAGAGAAATGCCATTGACTAGGTATCCTCCTCATGAAGCATAGATAGGCTTCACCTTGAGTATGATGGCCATGAGTGGGCTGTAGTTTTCTGTACTCAATTTATTAAGTTATGGTAACAACTGCATTGGCAAAAAGTTTTAATATATTTTTGTTGACAAAATAGTGTGATGTACAGTTTGCTGCTATGAAGAAGCTTAAGTAAGAGCCTATATTTGAATATATACAATATCTTTTAATTTCCTTTAATATTAGACAAGAATAGATTACCTTAGGGTTTCTTGCCTCTGAGGGGGAAGGAGTTGGCATTGACTGTAAAGATTACCACCCTCTATACTTTCAGCCACCCATATTTTGCTGACTTGAATAAATGATAATGTGGTGTTTTGCACAGTCATTGAAATATAATTGGTTCAAATTACAGTCACTAGAAGAGAGTAAATGTTCTTGATTTTACTCATGAAAGGGTACTTTTTTCTTCTCAAGAAGAAGGCTTTAGAGGCAGCATTGAATGCATATCTTGTCCCTATGATATACAGGCTAAGCTATGTTTTTAGCTTTTTGCTGAAACTGATCTGAGATGGTGCAGTACTAGACTTTGAGGGAAGTGATGTATCCCAGTGTAGAGCCTTTTCATTATTTTTATTGAGCAAAATCCATGATACTGTTTAAAATGTATTTGTGAAGGTTATTTCTTTATAGAAATAACCTGGTCAACCTGCAGCATTAAAGTATTAAATCATAAATATAACATAGAATTTCAGTTTCTCATTTCTTTGTTTGCCAGATAGAACAAGTGGTGTTAAAAATAACTGCTAGCTTTAAAATGGTCCCATTAGAGTTTTATAGCAATATGGCTATTTAAAATGAGGCATTAGCCAAGAGTCCATGGATTCAGTATCTATGTCCTGGAAGAATTCACTGCTGCTACGAACATCCATTAAAGAAACAAAACACCTCTTAACTTCAGAAATTGAATTAGCATTAGACAGAAAAGATTACTTTTGCTCCAGTTAAAATCTTAAAGCGAAGACATAATTTGTTTTAGGCTGGACTGATCAAAGGCAGAAATTCTGGAACTATCACTTGAATTTGATTTAATTGCTAGAATTTTTTGGTTTGTACTGAAAACTTCCATTACTGATAATGGCTATGAAATCCAAGTGGTTAACACGATGGTCTTTAAATCAGTGTAGCTTGTGAAAGTAAATCCTATTGTCAAATTGGATTTTATTACACTGAGGTAAAAACTTGGTTTTGCTGCCCTTCTCCACTAAGATTTTATATCTAAAGAATTAGAGAGTTTGGGGTATTTTTTTATGTCAATAGAAAATAAGCACACTTTTTGTAATAAGTGAAGATATGGAAGGGACCTTAATCATAGAAACATAGAATAGTTAGGGTTGAAAACGACCTTAAGATCATCTAGTTCCAATGCCCCTGCCATGGGCATGGACAGCTTCTACTAGATCAGGTTTCTCAAAACACCGTCCAATGGCTTTAGTTAAGAGTTGTTATTTAAATGATAACCCTTAAGGTTACTTTCAGAGGAGTTTAATTCAGACCAGAGACCCTGCCTGGATAATTGTAGCAATAAACAGACATCTGATTAAATAGATTGAAGGATTTTGACAATAAAACTTTTGGATGGTAAAAAGCTCCAGGTTAACAAAAATTATCTTAGTGGGAAGAGAGACTTTGTGAATGGTAGGAAGTTACCAGAATCATAGAATCATAAAATAGTTAGGGTTGGAAAGGACCTTAAGATCATCCAGTTCCAACCCCCCTGCCATGGGCACCTCACACTAAACCATGTCACCCAAGGCTCTGTCCAACCTGGCCTTGAACACCGCCTGTGATGGAGCATTTACAACTTCCCTGGGCAACCGATTCCAGTGCCTCTCCATCCTTACAGTAAAGAATTTCTTCCTGATACCCAATCTAAACTACCCTGTTTAAGTTTGAACCCGTTACCCCTTGTCCTGTCACTACAGTCCCTAATGAAGAGTCCCTCCCCAGCATCCCT
>JAOEHY010039388.1:0-24836 GCA_025447955.1 Psilopsiagon aurifrons
CCTGCCCATGGCAGGGGGGTTGGAACTGGATGATCTTAAGGTCCTTTCCAACCCGAACTGTTCTATGATTCTATGATTCTATATTGCCATCGGACTGCAGGAAGAATTGAGCCACACGGGAATTATACTTTTGTCCAACACCAAAGAGAAGCTTTGTTACACAAATGTAAGACAAAGCTGTATATCTTGAGGCTCTGCCCTCAGCTTTCCCAAGAGAGGAGAAGCAGCTTTGTGTGGTAAGTTTGTGCAAATAGAAGGAAACAGAGACATCCTTTTCCTTGGTTGAATGAGAAGAGGAGCACTTCCAGGGAACAACAGAAAGTCCTGGCCAGCCCCCTGCCTCACTGTATGTTCATTCCCCCAGCACAGCAGTGCAGGCAGCACGGGAAGCCCTCACCCAAGACCTGGCAGAGAGGGCTTCTGCTTCATCTACACTGCGCCTGCCAAGCAGCCTGTCCTTCTCCATTTGAAATTCCGAGTCCCCAAATGTCTCAGGGAAGAATTGGGAAAGTGCCGAGGGAAGCTCCTGCAGGTTTTATTTTGGCACCATGTGGTCCACAGCCCTTCACGGATGTGTGCCATGCAGCATTAGCACTAATCCACTGCCACCCTTCTGCAGCACTGCCTGTGTCCTGTCCATCTGTGTTGCGAATCCTGTGCCTACCATGTAATCCCAGAGGAGCCAAAAGATGCCATTTTGATATTTCTAAGATCACAGATACTTTTTCTGTGTCCCTGAAGAACTTACTATTTTACAGATACATCATTAGCATCAGTTACTTCCGTTACATATGAACTCTTCATCCCTCTATCACTATATTAAGTCCTTTGCAGCTAAGCATAGCAAGAAGCAAAACAGCATCTGTTTTTCTGAAGTGCTTTGTCAGTTGAACATGGTGTAAAACAGTCCCATCACTCCTACTGTAATTATTCAGATTATTTGGAGTGTTCGTGTAAAAAATTAATACAGATAAATGTGAAAATGAGAGCAAGGCATTTTCAGCCTCTCTCATTGGCACATGAAATTTCTCATGACTTAGATTTAGCTCATTTCTGTACTGATCATGGCTGAATTATTGGCTTCTTGGGCCTCAGGCACCATGGAAAACAATTAGGATGTGCTGCTGAATCCAACAGGATTACAACACTAAGTTGCTGTGTGGCTCTAGGAAAATTAAGAGTCTCTCTGACTCAGTTTACTCATTGTAATAAATGGGCCAACAACACTTACTACTTCAGTGTAGATTATCTTCTCCAAGCTGACCTTATCAATAGCACATTGAGAGCCCACAAAACAAGTACCATTTCTCTAACACAGAAGACTACGACAAAACAAAGAATTCTGGAAGGAGAGAAGTTGCAGCAAATATTGGTAGTAATAAATCTACAGCAAAACAAGGGCATTTTATTTCTCCATGGGACTGTCACTACCAGGAAGAGCCTAAAGACATTCTAGAAACATCTTTCAAATGAATAATGGACTTCTCCAGTCTCAATTTGCAGTAAGATTGTTCTTCCTGGAAAAATGGAATTGCTGTCAAGCATCACTAAAATTAATTTATCTGTGAGTTGGGAAAACACTCTGAATTATATTCCCTGGAAATAACTACTGTTACAAAGGAGAATATTGTCTATTTGCTTCAAGATTAAAGAGCCTTTTAATGAGGTCTGAATCAGAAAAAGAAGTGCAGTCCTTTTTTCAAGAATAGGCAAGAAGATATGACTGTCTCAGCAATTCACAGGAAGAGGATGAAGGTCCTCTGTGTGCAATATTTTATTTGTAGAACTTTTTTAAGCTGCAATAGTTTTTTGTCTAGTCTGATAGGAAAGCATCTGATCCAAACACTTCGATGCAATTTCTCTCATTTTCTGTAGGAGAGGAAAGGTATTGAAACATACCATTTCTGTAGCTAATCAGAAGACATATGTTCAGAGTCCAGCTGCCTTTTACAATCAGAAGTATCTCAGCTAGTCCAGACTTTATCTTGGCTGCTCCAGTTCCATGTTTTGGTGAATGAGAACAGAAACTATCCCTCCTACTTAGAAAGTGTCAGCTCTTCATGTCATACTCAGCAGCAATTAACAGTACCAGGTACCAGTGCATATACAAGCTGTTCCTCAGTACTGCTTTGCCAAATCCTGGCCTTTATAAGTAGCCAGGGTTGGAAAACATTACAGCATGATTAGTAAAACACCTGAGAACAAGTAGCAAAACCTAACAAGGACCTCAGCAGGAAGACCAGAGGATAACGTGTTAAAAAAGCACTCATTTGCTTTGAAGCTGTTCCCATCACTGCAATGATACTTTAAAATGAATTGTCACAAATTGGTGTTGTCTATGGAAATGGAAAGCTTCAATCTAGATCATGTGGCAGAGAGATGACTTCTGTCCATTTTAATGTGATCCTTCACCCGTTTCTAACAGCAGTGGGCCCAGATAAGAGGTGGCAGCATAGAGCTGGCCACAGCCATGACGTAGAAACCTCCTGATGTATAAGACTATCAGTGCTGACCACAGGAGAAATGTGATCCAGCCAGTGATGAAGGCATCGGCAGACAGGCAGCAGTCCAGCCAACTGCAATGGTTTGTGAATAGGGAGCCCTCTTTCCAGCTAATGACAGCCTTGTTCAATGACTGTAATGTTCTAAAGCATGCTGGAAAGATGAATTAGACAAAAGAAATAGCAAAGCTTATTTGAGTTGTTAACAATATACAACATATTCATAATAAATTCTATTTGGATCGTGTATGTAGAGAACAGATGGCACTGCTCATGTGTTTAGTAAAGATACTAGATAAAGACAAATATAGTTACTACAGACTTTAAATCAAGAACTAGAAAATTTTCATAAAGAACTTAATTATTGAGCTCCAAATACAACTAAAGCTTTCAGGGAAATCAGACAAGACTACCAAGTACAAAGATACCGCACTGCAAACCTAGTCCTTTATGTTTCTAATAGTGGAAGTAATGCATCCGTATAGAACTGTCCCTCTCATAAACATTCACCCACTTGTCTTGTGGGTGTCCTGGTCAGAAGTTAATAATCAATTATTATTTTAAGTAAAATTCACAGAAAGACAAACGGAGGCATGCACTGTGTTCTGTGAGGTGCATTCAGGAATGTTATCCAAACTTACAAGTATCTGCCAGCTGTAAAATTTCAACCCCTGAATGTTGTGAAATGAAGACATATTTGACACCTCCAGCCACTATGTGTAGCTTTGCTCTGCTTCTACAGAGGTTTTGAATAATTCTGATGTATGCCGAGAGCTTGAGTGTTAAAACACATGTGCACATGCCTGTAGGACTCTTTCATATATTCATATATAAACATGCATACAATCATATATTCAACTTGCAAATGTCTAACAGCAGAGTGAAGGGCTAAATGTAGTGTGTAAACAGGTCAGGGTTCCTGGTCTTTGTATGGAAGAATCAGATGAGATGAGGTGGGATGAGGAGACGTGGGAAATCCATCCAGATATTACAGAAGACTCAAACTCAGCACAGAAAAAGAACTCAGTTTTAACTCTTGAATGGAATTTTGTTTTTCTTGACTTTAGCTTCTTTCATGCTTAGCAAAGTGAGAATTATGATCAAAGCTTTTCCTGAAGTTATGGCATACAGCTATCCAATAAAGCATAAACTGATGTGACAGTCTTTTACCTAGTGGCACGTTTACCAATATCTTCTTCCACCATTTGAAACCTTTAGCCATGTGTCTTAACTAGTCAAAGTTGGACAGTAAGTTGAAATATTCCCAGGGCAGGAAGGGAAAGAGTTGTCTCATGAACAAAGTTCTATCACATAAACCTGAATTCCACTAGAAAACTAAACTGGGAAATCTAAATGAGGTACTCAGCACTTTCCCTGTAATAAATACATTTAGCAACCATAAATACAAAAGAGAAACAAGAACAATTTTGCATAACTGGCCAAGGAAAGTCAATGCCATGAATTCAGCTACACATCCAAGACACTGAATTACAAGTTTTGTAGGAAAAATTCTCTCAGGTTCTATTCATGACTGTGCATTTCAGAGGCTTTCAGTGCAAAGAAACCCAGCATTTGCTGTAATGAGATTGTGAAAAGGGAAAGTGTTGCATGAACTTCACATCTTACATCAAGTTATGAAAGCATGCCACCTTATGCTAATCACAGCATGAAGGAGTTGATGGATACCTCAGCTACAAACCTTTGTGAAGAGAATACTCACTTATCAAATAGAGATGTTGTAAAGTGAGTACAAACAAAACTAACTCTAAAATATAATCTAAATTCTTTTGCAGGGAGAGCTAAAAATATGACATTGGGAATTACTCTACTGTTAGTTTACAAACTGAACCATTTGAAACTGATTTTCTAATGGACTGCATTGACATTAGGATATGTGTAGGCAGCTTACACAGTGGTATCTATACACAGTCTGAAGTGCTTCAGCAGATCCAGGTGATACTGTTCCCTTGTTTATGCTCTTCCTGGCCATGAACATAATGGCTAAGCCTCAACCTGGAAAAGATGTAGATGATGCTCACTGGCAAGGTCAAAGAACTACAAGAGCTGGCAGAGTGTATGCTAGATCCATCTGCTTAGGCATATATACAAATTATTTGGCAAGGCCTGGATAATATCACAGTAATTTTGGATCAGATTGCTTTGAGACTGCCAGGTGGAAGTTGAAAGATTTTGATCATCTGCTGTTCACAAAGATGCTGTGACTCTTCTTTCTGAACACAGACTTTGCTACAGACACCTAATGTCTCTGATGCCTCTAGGTTATGCACAGTGGTGATGAATTAACTATTTCTCTTTAGTCATCTGCCCCAATGGGGTAATAAAAATGTAGCTTCTGAGGATTGCGGCTTACAAGGCAATTAATTTAACAAGAAAAAGCAATAAATTTCATCCAATTCTAGTTTTGAAAAAGGTTTAAAACAAATTTGAATTTACAGAGGCAATTCTGCTTTCTTTTTTTAGTTCACTGTTGGTGATTTACAGCTGTACTTACACTGACACAACAGCACAACCAAAAATTTGCCCACTGCCAACAAGTGTCATGAGAAATACTATTTGCTAAATGGCATACAAGCTCGACTATGAATAGAAGATACACTGATCCTGGTTTTGGTGCTGCTTTAACTCCCTGGTTTTGGCTGATTTAACTCCCTCTGAAAACTCATGTTACTGTCTCAAGTGAAAATACAGATATTAGTTATTTATACCCCTCCATCTTCAGCACTCAATAGCTATGTTCTATGCCAGCTAGCTTCATCCAGCACCTGATTAAACAAGGATTGGGTATGGCAGCAGCACTTAGTGACTTCCTTGTCCTTGTTAATAAATCACAATTGTCAGTTTATAGCAAAATAGGTGAACACTGCTCTCTTAAGCCTCATTTTATTCAAATCAGAAAGATTTATCATCCTCCAGGGTATAATACACCTTCCATTACCTCTGTAACTAGTAATCAAGGATATGCCTGTCAAAGTGCAAGGATTCATCATATTATTTTTTAAAAACCCTGGTTCTTCTCCTACGAGTCTGAAATTTAATTCTCAGTGGACACTTGAGGTTTATTTTGCAATTATATTCATTACGAAGTAAATCCTCATTGTCCTTCTAAACCTCTCCTTACATAAGGACTTTGATTTTCAATGTTATTTTTGGCTTTTAATTGATGACAGAAGATATCTCATTCATCTATCACTGAGTCAATTCACATAGCACAGTTCTGAATTGAGTCCAGAGGTACCAGGCTGGATGGGGCAGGTGCTCTGAGCTTCCAAGGTTAAACTGGGTGATGCAGACTGTGTGAATGTTTTCAGAGATGCAGAAGAAAATTAGGGACACTGAAAAGAGTTGATTTTGCCCAGGGTTTCCTCTGTATGTAATATCCAACCCAAAATAGTTGATGCAAAGAGGACATTGAATATTTTCTATGTAGTCTTTAATTCAACCAATATTCATGAATGAGAACAATATTTTCAGTACCTTTAAGGGCCTATTTATTTTAAGATACATGTTGCAGTGACGACAAAACTTTCTTTCTCAGGCTATCATAAGCAAGTGCCTATTTTTTTAACATGAACACTGTAGAGAAAGTTATGAAGACTGGACATTTGTATAGAAACCACAATTCCTATTAATAAAAAATAAGGAATAAAACAAAATACAGATGTCCTTTGAACATACTGTTCAAGGCAATTAACCTATGCCTAACATTTAAGCTACTGAATGCAGTCTGGATGACAGAAGGGGGGGACACATGACATGCAGGAACCCAATGAAAACAAATTCTCAAGCTAGACTGGCATAATACCATTTCTATTACCAGGAGGTTTATTCTCATGTGACAAAGCAAGTTTTCTTTCAGCTTAATCTCTTTACAGCAGCTTCTCTAATTCTATCATCCCCAAAGGAAAGGGGAAAATGAGGCAATTAACCTTCTAGGACAATCTTTGCTCATGTTTTGGGCATGAATCGACAAGTCCAGTCAATGCCAAGAAAGCCTCAAGGATAATAGATGATAGACAATCACAAGAGAATCTAACAACAAGGATTTTCAGCTGTGACCACCTACCTCAACTGACTCAACTATGCAGAAATGGTGGGATGCAGAAAATTAAGACCTGGTTAAACAGAACTTGATTAAGCAGAGTTATAGCAACCAGCAATCACTTGAAAGGCAGACAACCACACGGGAAGAAAAATTATGATTTAGAGTAACAGGACCAGGCAAACGTAAGAACAAAAGCCTGAAATTCAGACTAAATGCCAATAAAAACTTCTCCTTTAGCCTGGGAAAAGAAAGATTGGAAGTCTGTTCTCTTAAGGCATTTAGAACTAGACCAGAAAAAAAGCAGTAAAAACAAAGTGAGGGGTACTAGACCACACTGAGAAAGAAGTGAACGTGATGGTGCCCACCTGTGGGTATAGCTTACTATTATTCTGATGCAACACTGATCAAACACAGCAAATACCGAAAGCTGCTCAACATCTGCTTTCTTGTTGGTCTAAGAAAAATGGCAATACTTCTTCAGAGCTGGCTCTATTGTTAAGAGCCCTCATTAGGACATGCCACAGTATATTACTGTGTTTTACAGGGCTTGTGGTGGGTGCACACATGCCTCACCACCTCCAGCCAGCAGCTGTGGCGGTAATCCCTCCTTAAGCCTTTCAGTTTTATACTCTACTAGATGTAAATCTCATTTTTCTTTAGAGCTACTATAGCAGAAAGGGTAAAAAGAAAGAAACACAAGTCTGATGCACACTAAGCTTTATAGAACAAGCGTATGCAAGAAAACACTGTGATTTCTGCAGGGTTTCTTTCTACCCTAGGAGCATTATATGAAATTATAACCACCTACTGCTGACACTGGTGTTTGCCCTAAAAATCCATACATAAATATAGGTCTACTCATTTTACATGGCAACCCATTACCTCACACCCCTAAAGGCTTTTTGCTTTATTTTACTAAGAGTGGAAAATGCTTCTTCAACATTCATTAATATGCATTCTACATATCATTAAAATGAACAAACAAAACATAAACCACCCCAGATCACATAAACACACCGTCCAGGAGGGTGAAAGCTCAAGGCAGAATCACCTTACACAAACAGGATTCTGCTGCCCTGATTTCTTCATATGAAAACTTGGCATTGAGCTCACATTCCAGTACCTGTCCCCTGACCCTGACACTTGTTGAGGAAAGAGGCCAAGACAGAATAACTCATGAAGGTGGAGACATTTGCTCTCCTGCCTCATGTGCATGAGGGGAGGCTGGCTTAAGAGTTCCTTCCAATTTCTCCTCCTTTTGCAATTTCAACTCAGGGATAGATTTGTGCTCTGAATAATGTATATGGGGACTTACATGTTTATAATAATAGATCAAAAGAAACAGAAGCATGGAGTTACACTAACAGCATTAGCCTAACAAACCAGGCAGGGACTCTCACATGGCTGGCATGTGTCAGCAGCCAAGCTCCATACATTCATATAACCCCACCCAAATCAGCATAACCCAGAGACTGGCCCATTGCAATAAACCTGCACTGTCTTGGCCTTGAGCTGTAAGAGCTGCCCAGAATACCTACAGATGAACAACCACTGCCATATCTACTTTTTAAGATCAGCTCTGTGTGGAATGCTGTTCAAACAGCTAGTATTCCAGGAGTGTGACGGATGATTCATGTAATGCTACAGAAGTACATGGCAAAGGAAAATAGAGCAAACTGCATCTGCCAGTGCTCCAGGGAAATGCCAGGCCACAGGCATCCTCCCGAACAAATGAAGCAGCCAGTGCAGCACTTAGTCCATGCTAATGCTATGGGGTCTGTACTGTTGTAACCTGCACATTAGCCTTGTGTGAGCAGTCACAGCTACATTGCTCAAGGGCTGGCACAATAGTTCTGTCTGTGCACGACATGTGATAGACACGAATCTCATGTATCCCAGGGACATTCTACTCTGAGAGTCTCCATTTCTAACCCTGTTTCCAGGGATGAAAACCTGGCATAGGGGGCAGGGAGGAGGAAGAGCCAAACTCCTATCAGAACTTTGGAGCCAGCTTCCTCACTAAATTGCATTCTGGCTTCACTAGATTTCCTCCCACCACAAGAGTCTGGCTGCAAAGAATACCATCTCCCCAAAGCCCAAGAGCTTTACCCAGGATTTTCCAATTGTATCTGTCATTCTGGATGACTGGTGAAATTGTCTGAACCCTTGAGATACTGCAGTGCTGGTACAGAAGTCAGGACATTTGCTGAACTCAAAAGGGAGGTGAAGAGAGTTGGATGAAGTTTATAGAGCAACTATACCAGACACGATCAGAATCTGTTGCCTCAAGTGTGGGCTGTGCTAATTATACCTATCTTCACTTTCCACTTCAGACAGCTTTTGGTAACAGCAATGCCCAGCGTTAACAAACATCCTGTATCCCAAAAGCTCATGCTCCCATTCATCTGAGCAATTGAGGAGGCTGTGGAGGTGCCTGGGCAGGTACTGTGTGTCATGTCCCAGGTTGGCAAATTTCTTCTATTTCAGATAAAACACAGATGTCTGTTAAACTCTCTTTCCCCAGTTCTACAAATAACCCTATTTGGAAGAAACAAAATTATTAATCTTCTGTTATTACCTCACTTAAATTAAAAAAAAAAAAAAAAAGAAAAAAGGATGAAAGATACAAAAATCAGCCCCCCAAAAAATCCAAGAAGGCATTTTCAGTATATAGCTATAGCAAACTACACTGTTGGGTTTACCTTAGTTTTTACTGCTGCTATTCAAGTAAATCCTCTCTGAATGGCTTACTGATTGCAAGTTTGATTATTCTCTTGAATTCTAATACCCCTGGACTCAATTGTACAGTATCAATGGGAGTCCATCAAAGTCACACACTCTGAAGGATAAATGAATTAGTATGGTAGCGTTATCTATGTACCAGCCCTCAGCTGCACTCACAAACACTTGTGCTGCAGGTGGCCAGCAGCATTTAATGCTGAAGAAAGCTTCATTTCTCTTCTTGTAATCATACCTCACTATCTAACCCACACCTATTATTTAAATTATCTTTCAAAGAATGCTATGGAGAAGAGGAAAAATGTGATAGTGAAAACTAAGACTATAGGCTTTTGAGACTGCAGTTCACAGAATCCCAGAGTGGTTTGGGTTCGAAGGGACCTTAAAGCTCATCCAGTTCCAGCCCCCTGCCATGGGCAGGGACACCTTCCACTGGAGCAGCTTGCTCCAAGCCCTGTCCAACCTGGCCTTGAACACTGCCAGGGATGGGGCAGCCACAGCTTCTCTGGGCACCCTGTGCCAGCGCCTCAGCACCCTCACAGGGAAAAGCTTCTGCCTTACCTGCAGCCTGAACTTCCCCTGTTTCAGTTTGAACCCATCACCCCCTGTCCTATCACTACAGTCCGTGATGAAGAGTAGAAGTACTGGCAGAAGTTTCTGATTCCATCAGGCACTAGTTTGGCAAGTGGTAACTCAGGTGCTTTTCTCTAGTCGGCTTACTGTTTGTTTCCTGAAGGCTAGCATGAGCACGGGGAGCCCACAAAGCAGTCTGTAACTGCCTTCCCTTTCCAGGGAACTTTTGCAAGCCGTCAGCTCATTTGAATGAGCTTACATTTGGAAACAGGGTGGGTTTTTCCCTTTATTGATGCACTCTTCCACACAGGATTTTTTCAAAATCTACATCAAACAAGGAAAAACAAATGCTGAGAGGGCAGATTTAGGGCAATTTATCAAGGTCTGGGAAATAGCTTCCAGATGGATAGAGCTGTTTGGTGCTGGCTGGTGAGAAGGAAGCAAGGTATTGTTATTGAATTAGCATGAACCTCTGGTGGAGGACTGCACGGTAGATAGAGTGCTCTCTTCATATGGTTTGCATTTGGACTTGTCATAGTCCATTTTTATTCAAAAACCTGTGGTAAATACATGCAGTTCTTTTTTGTTTATTAAATTTCCCCCAATTCTCCCTGTATTGTTGCCCAGTCAGTATTTTTCAACTCTGCCATGCCTGGCTCTTTGCTCTTTGCCATGCTTGGTTGACATCTTGGTGCTTACAAGCTCACAAGTGGTTTTAGGCTTTACAGTCACACACTGAATGTTACCTGAGAAAGTGTGAGAGAGGAGAAAAGCTGGATGCTCAATGAGATGTTTAAATTGAGCCCCTTCAAGAGTTTATCAAAACCAAAGTAAAAGAATGCATACTGAGGTCTAATGCACACAAGAAAGTGACTGCTAATCTAACCAGAGGATTCTCCTTGTTAATAAATCTTCCCTTTGTAAACAAGTCTTCTAGCAGTATAAATGCATCTATATGAGTGCTTTTCTAATACAGAAATACTGTAAAAAAACAAACAAAGAAACAAAACTATGGATAAAAAATGCTCATAAGCAACAAAATTCTACTTTGAATAACCTGGATACCTCAATATGTGCCTTACAGAGTAAGACTCACAAAGATTTATATATTTCCTGCTAGTTTTGAAAGTGTTTACTTTTCCAGTTATCCTCACAGCCACCTGGTCCCACCTGAAGCATTCAACCTAGTTTATGTTACCATCAAATTAAAATGACAGTCCTTCTATTAACCTGAAGAGATAAACAGCCATAGTCCCTCACTGCAAAGGCAAATCTGTTACCAAGCAGTTAGTTTCAGTCAAACAGATTTCTGTCAATGTAGAAATCTTTTAAGATCCTAGAAAAGTTGCTGCTGACATGCCAATGAGTAGAAAGATTTGTAATGAGAGGGCATTTCCAATGGCTTTTCCAGTTTTTTAGGACAACTTTTGGTTTTCTGAGTACTGGGTGTGGGGGCACTGGGGTGAAAGAGAGGAAACTTGCTTTATATCTTCCCATTTCCAGCATTCTAAGGGATCCACCACAATTACTCTGTTACCATCTGGGATGTATCCTGGGCAAACAGAGAAAGGAAATGGTGATTTCATCAGAACCAACTAATTCCTAAATCCTACCTGAAATATAAGATGGATACTTGTGTTTACTTCTCACTAATACGTCTGGTTTCACCCTGCTTTTTTTCCCCCTATAGTTCTTATTACTCTGTGTATTATGAGCATCTGCTTCAACTGACCAAGACTCTGCAAGAAAGATGTGATGAGGCAAATAAAATAACAGTCTCCAGGATGCAACCTACTTCTTTGGCCATAACATCGAATCTCCCCCAGGCTCATCATATGCCATCAACAGACCATATGCCTCAGTTATTCCTTGTACTTAATCCTTCAGCTACTGACTACTGAGCTGGGTGTCCAGTTATATCAACTCTGAAACAAAGTCTTGGTAGCCTCAAGCTCTCATGATGCAGTGTTAGCAATGGCAGTTACACATCACTACTGAAGAATTTGTATTACTCAATGACATGATTTTCTGATTTTCAAATGTAATCTCAAGAAGTTGACCCTGCATGCTCAGAGTGCTCATCTACCAGATTTCTATTGTGATTAGCATATCACTCTATGGACATTAGTGCTCAGAAGTCAAGGGACAGCTGAGCTAGTGGTTGTGCCTGATCAGTTATCTTCTTCCTGCTAATCAGGCTGTGCAAGATGTAAAGCAGGCATCAGCTTTCTGTCACCGTGGATGAAACTGGCCCTTAATTCTCATCTGAACTGCCTTCTCTTCAACTTGACAGCATATGAAATGGTTAACTTGTTGCTGGCAAAAGAAAAGAAATTAAAATGAAGATAAAATCAGAGAATGCCTGAGGTTAGAAGTGACCTCTGGAGATCACCTGGTCCAACCACCCGGCCCAAAGCAGGGGCAACTATGGCAAGTTGCTCAGGAAGATCTGTGTAGTCACAGCACAGAGAAATGCCTTCCCAATTGTACAGGATAAATCGGTAGCAGAGCGCAGTTGAATGATCACACACAATCTGCATGGTTAAGGGATATTTTGAGCTCAGCTGCCTGTAAAATTGACTTCTCAGGGCACAACAGCTAAGAAAACAGAAGGGGTGGGGATCACTTGATTGCTTTTCATGTAGTTCATTTGCAGTCATACCTTGAAGCCAAAAGGGCAAGTGCATTGATAAATCTCCAGTGGATCATTGTTGCACGTCCCATTGTTCTTACATGGGTTGGAGAGGCAGGGGTTACACTTGGACACAACACTGATATCCACCGGCTCTGTAAAAGCCAAAACAGAGGAGTATTAATAGAGAACTGGGTTACAAAATGAATACTTCCCATCTCACACATACATTCTTTCCTAATGCAGTTTTCACCCTGCATTGGCACAATGCACATGCTGTGGGTGCAGCTTAACACAACAGCACGGGATTCCCAGGGATCAGAGAGCTTCTAAGTACTAAATCAAGTGCTAGACAAGTCTCAGTGATGCTGATATTCTCCTGGACATGCAAACATCAGCTCTGAAAAAACATGCTGGGAATCTACAGAGAGTGGGCTTATATATATACAAATATATATATAAATAATATAAATACAAAATTGGTTTCAGCAATTTTCCCTTCTCTCAGTGCTGGAAATTCTGCAATAGCAACCCCTAGGGAACTATAATGTAACATTTCTATGGCTGATAACAAGAATGAAAGTGCAGATGCGACAGCAGAAAAAGAAAACATGCATAAGAGAGATTTAGTTAGAGGCTTATAGAAATGCTTAAGTGCAAAATGTTCTACCATCCTTAATTTTAACAGAGCCCGAAACTTATTTTCTTCCTTTTCTGCCCAGAAGTTTGATTATCACCATTCTGCCATCTCTGGCGGAATGCAACAAAGGCAAATATTGAAATATGTATACGGCTGCAGGTAAGCACACATGGCTATATTTAAACCATTTAATAGACCACATTTTTTAACAGAGCTCTTCCAGACAAATAGTGATGTTTGTGGCTGAGCAGGGAAATGAACAGACCAACACAAAGCTAAGTACATTTGGGGTACCAAGTCAATCCATATGTTATTGTTCAAATTTTACAGAAAGCTGATTTAGACAGCTATATTTAAAGAAATAGTGATTTTGAAAAAGTTACATTTCAAAAAGCATTGAGTTAAAGGCTTTTACATGCAAAAAGTGAAACCTACCACTTTTAAAGGGCTTAAATTGCATCAGGCATAAAGACTAAATTGATTTTCTTTTTAACGAAATGCATCTTAAAATACATTAAAAATGGTCCTGTCCCAGTCAGAAGTGGGTACAAAGTTTCTGTTATTGCATGATAGATGGTAAGAACTAAACTGTGGAACATCCTGGAAGTGAAGAACAGAAGTTTATCCTAGATATTAGAGAGAAGATGGAGTGCTAGATGGTTACTAAAAATCCCTTCCAGTTAATGATGTGTTTTGGACCACCCTGCATGAGATAGAAACATTATCATTATTAACTTTGACTAATTGCACGCATCAACATTGGGTAAAGCCATGACACTAATGGGTATCAAGGAGCCTCAGCTGAGAAGCCTCTGCAATGTAAATATATATCCTTATCTTTTACTGACAGTGGTGTTATCAGGGCCACTGCCTGCAGAGTGCGCCATGCAATGAGGACAAAATACAGAAGCAACAAATCCAAACATTGAAATAAAAGACTGATGTTGTCCTCTTATACCTTTTTGTTTCTGTATAATTAAATGCCATACATGTTTTTGACTTGAAGTTAGTACAGCAAGAGGAAGTAACAACCGAATTTCTGGCACTGACAAGGGGTGGAATGTGACATATCTGAGCTGCTTTTGTCTTGAAAGTAGAATATATGAGGCATATACAAAGGTAGCTCCTCAGAGAGCTCATGAGAAGGCAGCAGTGCTGCTCCTTTGGAGTTAGAGGTCACTAAGCCAGAATTTGTTCTATTACGTATTTATTTCATAATACACACAGATACATTTCCCATTTATTCCTATGGCATAGATCAAAGCTAATCAATGCAGGAGCTAATAAGAACAGTGTTAGCTTCTAGCAGTTAAGTAGTTCCTCAGTTTGCCCTTGTGGATTTGATTTATAAATCCATATAGCAAAATGCCCTCAGCCCAGCACATTCCTTTCCTCTACTGCATAACCAGGAGGGCAATTTAATAAAAAGCAGAGCTGAGTGTGCATGACTTGCACATTACATACTTCTATTTTCTTGGCTCAGATGAGACACACAACCTTGTGCTCAGTCACAGGCTGAACCCAAAATTTTAACAAGAGTAAGTTACACTCTACTTGTCTTTAATGTCAAAGTTACTGAAGGTCACAGAGGACACCTAAGCACTACATTTATACAAGCACCTCAAGGCACCCAGCTCAGCCTGGCCTGACCTCTGCAGCAATGACTCAGGCTTTAGGGGCTGTGGGCTCAGCCCACCCTGAGCTCCATGCTAACACTGCTTGAGCTAGGACTGAATCTACAGAGGGTGAAGAACAGACAAAGCCTTGGACACTCTCTGTCACCCCACACACAGTCATAATCTTCCATTGTCACAGGCCATGCTCGTGGCTCCAGCCTGAAGACAGACCTGTCCTGGACACTGTGAAAAATACTCTTGATCTACCACAGAAGAACATCACTGATGCCTGACAGGATAACACAACGCATTGCATCTTAACCATGCACATGGGAAGTGGGTTTCATTAGGCTACCGAATCATGTATTGCTCTTCAAAATATATGCATTGTGATGAGAAAAAGTGTATTTTTCTGTGGCTTGGACTTCCTTGGAGTATACTGCAACTTGTCCAGACCATCAAGTCTCTTCTTGTCCGAAGACCACCTCCAAATCAACATTTTTTTCTGTCCTTTTCAATTCAGATAAAGCAAGCCAGTTGGACAGCATGGGAGACAGCTCTCCAGCCTTCTACTGGACAAAACTAACATTCATATAAAAAACATAGAGGTGTTTTTAATAGTCTGGATCACGGATTTACTTATCTCTTGCCTAAGAGTTGCTTGCTTAGTCTTGAGAGAAAGTGAGTGTGACTATTGAACTAGCACAGTTTCAGAATGAAGAAGTCATCTGGCTTCTCTTTCTGGATTAATTTTCAGACCCTGCTTAACATGTAAATACGATCATTTTCTTTGTTTCACTTTGAACAAGTACATTGGTACTTTTAACATTTTATAGTTGTACTTCACACTTGAGAGTCTGTAGTTGTGATAATTATAGTCAGAGTTCTGACAGTTTTGAAACTGACATTTCAAAGTGATTAAATTATAAGGTTACAGTTATTAAAAATATATTTGAAAGGACACAAAATTCAGCTCAGGCTTGGGAACCTGTATTCTAAACTTATCTCAACACAATCATTTGTTCAGCAGTTTAATATATAAAATCACACTCGAAGCAGTACTGCAAATGTGCATGGCACTCCAAGAGACATAAAATCAGGCTTTATGCCCTCATTTCCGTTTCTAAGACCCTGTCTGCTATCCCTTTTCTACTGTAAATACAGCTTCATCACCATGTACTTGCTGGTAACATAAGCGAAGCTCCAAAACTTTACAAGAAGAACATTAGTAGTATTCTTACTGTAATATTGGGATATACAGGTATATCCAAACCTACCTAATGAAGTAATAGGTACTTACTTTATCCACAAAGCATGCTCCTTGTCCTTGCTCTACCTGTTCTCTACTACAGCAATGTTACCAATGTTTACTGTAGCAACTGCTACCAACGAGGACCCCTAATCGCCCATAGCTGCCCCTTACCTCTCTCCTGAAGCATACACTCTACTCAGACATGAAACATTTTCTATAACCCGTTTCTGATGCAGAGCTGATGAGGACAGTTTGCAGATCTTCAAATGCAAACGTACTTTTGGTAAACACTTGTTCCAGAAGAATTCTCTGTTTCCCAGTCTTCAAGTAAAGGTACATCATTACCAGCGTGCTCTCTGTTTTGAAAATAACTCTAATTTTACCAGAGTTTTCGGGTGTAGGTTGAAAGCCAACACCAATTTATTTGCTCAAATAAGTTCTAACAACACCCTGTATGCTAACTTGCCATTATATAATCTGCTGCAGCAACCTCAACACTAACTCTTTGAGGTTTGCTGGGTTTCCTTCCAGCAGTGACATTAACTGCACTTTGTGGAACAAAATGCAACTTGAACGTAACTTGATGGTTCAGAAAATGAAAGCCAAACCCAACGCTAGCCCAAACTCACTTAAAAATCAAAGAGTTCCCCAAGTACAGAAACAAAGCACTGTATTTGAGGAAGAGCCTCCAGCTTGCTCCTACCTTTGCACTGGAAGTGGTGAGTCGGTGTTGTGAGCAGCAGCCTGTCCACCATGGCATCGGGCCCGCTGCAGCGGGCTATCCCTGGCTCTTTGTACCCAGCCTTAACCCACTCAGAAAGCCAGCGGAGGTTGCAGTCACAGTGCAAAGGGTTGGTGCCCAGAGCCCTGGTGGTGTAAAGCAGTGAACAGCAGTTATTTTGGCTTGCAAGCAAAGAAAACATCCCTAATCTCACCAAGGCACATTTTATTCTACGCTTCCCCAGGAATGTTTTACTTCAAAATACGGGAAAGATCTTCAGAGTGTACAGGAAGCATTGTAGATTCATCTCTTCCAGTATTCCCACTCTTCTCCTTTCTTCCCAACATTACTTTGGAAGTTGTAAAAATACCTAACAAGAAATCACTTTCTCAAACTATAAATAGCTTTTTCAAACACTTGTGCTTGAGCAATGCCTCCAGAGACATTTCATCACATTTATCAAATTGGCTTATTCTACTTCAGTCTTTGGCCTTCATGAGCATATTCTGACAGTGAATTGTGTAATTTAGGTTGGATCTGAGGACTCGTGTTACTGTCTCCTCACCAGATGAAACATATATATAGAGGATACCCCTGTTTTACAAACTGCAACCTGGTGTCTGCTGTGTTTGTTTATGGCTTGAAAACACATTTCCTGGTTAACCCATCACTTGAGTTAGGTCAGATGGCTGAAGCAGATGTACTCACACAGTGTAATTATAACTTTTTCATTATTCATGGAGATCTATCCAAAGGAAAACAAACATATTCACCTTGAATTTAGGTGCTGCCTTGCCTCATTTATACTATTTTTTCCCTTAAATAAAGTGTCTTTTCAGGCAATCAGTCAATTCCCAACAAAGTTCAGACTTTGAAAAAATAAGTTAAAAAACAATGAATTTTTAGATGTCTGAAGAAATGTATGTTGGAAGCCTGAATTTGTTTTGCTGAAAGTAAATGTAAGGCTTTAGCTGTACAACACCTGAATTGCCATGGGAAGAAAATTAACTAAATAAAGACCAGCATAGGGAAAAGATACTAAAGAAACCAGTAATTTAAACTGGATTTGAGACTTCACTTCTATCTGCATACGTCATAAACTATTTTTAAGATGGCATTTTAAACTCAAGCTTCTTTCAAATAAAACCATATCAGACAGGATATTAAGATAGAAACCTCAGTATATTTGTTGATACATTTCTATTAGAGTGACTAATGAACCCACTGTGCCCTAGACAGATTCATAATGGGAGTTCATAGGTTCAAACCCTGTCTAGGGCTCATTTATCAAAATTAAACATGTACTACAGCACATTATTAAAAATTATCCAGCCATTCCTTCTGTAAATCCATTGCTTAGAATGGAAAAAAAACCTACTGAGTTGACTTTCTGACCTTGTAACTGTGATCAACTGGCTTACTTGGCCAAGGTCAAACAAAATGCAGCAGTGAAAGTTGGACCAAGAAATTCACTTTAGCGTTGAGCAGCTGCCATATATAAACTGGAAGAGGGAGGACAACAGAAAGCTAGCAACTGTGCTAATTAATCTTAATAAACTACACTGGAAATAAATCATAGAAACTCAGACTTGTTTGGGTTGGAAAGGACCTTAAAGCTCATCCAGTTCCAAGCCCCTGCCACAGGCAGGGACAACTTCCACCAGAGCAAGTTTCTCCAAGCCCTGTCCAACCTGGTCTTGAACACTGTCAGGGATGGAGCAACCTACACCAGTGCATCCCCACCCTCACAGGAAAGAACATCTTCCTTATGTCTAAACTGAGCTTCCCGTTTCAGTTTGAACCCATCACCCCTTGTCCCATCGCTACAATCCCTGGTGAAGAGTCCCTCTCCTGCATCCTTGTAGCCCCCTTCAGACACTGGAAGCTGCTCTGAGGTCTTCACACAGCTTCTCTTCTCCAGGCTGAACAGCCTCAGTGTTTTCAGCCTGTCACCATCTGGGCACCTCCAGCCCCCGATCATCCTCGTGGCCTCCTCTGGACTTGCTCCAGCAGCTCCATGTCCTTCTTATGTTGAGGACATCAGAGCTGCACACAGTGCTGCAAGTATGTACACATACTTGTGTACATAGCTGCTCCATGGACACTAACAATTATTACCATAATGTTGTTGTACAACCGCAGGAATTATCACATGTATCTTTCTGTTCTTTTGTTCGTGATTTTTTTTGGGTTGTGATTTTTTTGGGTTTTTTTATTATTAATTTCTAGGAATTATTTCTAATGAATTATTGTATTTTCATTCATGAGTTCTAACATATTCTATTTCTTGGCCCATTACAGCAAAACATTTCCAGAAGACAAAAATATCTTGTGCTGTAAGGAAATACCACTGCTAGCATTTTCAAAACATTGTGCAGAATTTTCTGTTCAGACACTGAGTTTTTTTGAGGCAGCCTAGAATAAAGTCCATTAAAATAACCCTAGCCATGAT
Source organism: Psilopsiagon aurifrons (assembly GCA_025447955.1). Classification (NCBI taxonomy): domain Eukaryota; kingdom Metazoa; phylum Chordata; class Aves; order Psittaciformes; family Psittacidae; genus Psilopsiagon; species Psilopsiagon aurifrons. The sequence continues at coordinate 19,190 of JAOEHY010039388.1, forward strand.
CATGTGGAGAAACAGAGGAGGGGACAGCGTATTTTATAGGTAACTAACACAAATTTGAGTAAAGTTGAGCTGATTCAACAGGATTAGTAAGCTGAGCTGTTCATTAAAACCACAACTGACAGGAATACCTGCTGACAGCATCTATTCCCAAAGGTTTCCTTGTGCTGTCCCTGGAGTACCAAGGGATCAGGTTATGCGTGGGCAACATTTGGGAAACTGAGTCGGTTCTAGAGTTGTGTGCTCACCAGCGAATGGTGAGCGCAGCAAATGCAGGAACTGACCTCGCTGAGGTCTCATTTGTACCGCAATGGATTTTGGGTTCTTTTTAAGTATCAATATATGTAGTCACATTACAATGAGATGTTTACAATATAAATGAAATTTGGTGAACGTTTCCTTGCAGGCTTGAAACAGCTATGGAAAAAGAGATCACAGTATCTGGATCTCTGTGTTCTTCCAATTACAGACCAATTTAAAGCTATTACAAAAAAAAAAAAAAATGACTAAATTAGAGAGTTTTGGCTATGCTATATAAATATTTCTTTGCAATTCTAAAGGTTGATTTGATACTTTTTCTTCCCTGCCCCCAAATGTACTGCTGCAGAAGGCCCAGGGTGGTGATCCTGCTCACCACCTCTGGAGTCAGCTTTCTCCAGCTACCACACCTACCTTACTCCTAGCCACACAGCTTGTGTGTTTACATAACACTTTTCTCTCTCTTGCATCGTGTGTTTGATGAGCAGCAATAACTTGTATAACTTTCAACATTATCCCAAGTGCATGCTTCCTCCTTGAAGATCTATATATCAAGAGGAGCTCAAAATGAATTTATTCTCAATTATGTATGACTTTGCTTGAATAAGCACAGATTCTTCTAGCATGTGAAAAGTAAAACCATGGTGGTTGCTGAAAGTTTAAGGATCCTTTTTAAGAAATTGGAGAGCACAACTGCACTGTAAAATTCAATTGTTCAGCTGTGCAAATTACACCCCAGACAGGTATTATTTATTTTATGGATCCTATTTATTACTGTTCATTTGAGCTTTGTGTATTTTACATTTCTGGCAGCACATATATCTAAACATTGAGACTGCAGTGACTGTATTGGGCCAAAGGGGTTTTTATCACTCCCTAAGGTGAACAGTTTACCCAGGAAAATTGTATCTGCACTTCATTTAAAGTAAACTCTGAGGAAAATCCAAACAAATGGCGCATGATATGTTTATCTCTTTAATTCTACAAGTACCCTCAGAAGCCAGATTCCCAGTATGGAAGGTGTCACTGTGCTTCCAAGAGAAGGTACAAGACTTCTGCTCAGACTTGCATTCCAAAACAACACACAAAGTTACTTGACTACACTGGGAAATGTGACTAAGAAATACATTTTGTGCAGAACAAGTATTTTCTCTGACTATCCAGGTTGTAAGCCTGAAACTGAGAAGGTGATTTCTCAGTTGAAGATGAAATTGCCTATGTTGCCCACATACGATTTCTGTCCCTACCAACCTGAGATACATTTATGCTTTGTTGTCCGGGGGCAAAGGGAGGCAGAAAGCCATTACACAAAATAACCAGCCTAAGGACATCCAGAAAATATGTAAATATGAACTGAACCTTGTGTTCAGGTGAGTGTTGTGGAGGGCATGCTTGCACTTGCAAAGAGAGAAACAGGGACAGAAATAAAAACCTATGTTAAATACACATGTATCTGTATGTCTTGACATGTATACATCAGCATCATGTCACAAGCATGAAGGCTGCATCAGAGTGAAAATATCCATATCAACTTGTGCACTAGCCACTTCACAAAATCACCTAGTCATACCCAGGCCTCTGGTTACTTCAGGACAGTAATCAAGAAACATCCTACCCCAAATTACTGTTCCTTTACATTTACTGTCTAATGATGTGAAGTATTATCATACATTATCTCACTGCAAAGCCATTTTCTGTTCAACTCTTTTGGCACCAACTGTTACACTTCAGGTTTATTTTGAAAGAATTGCAGCTCTTTATCTTTACAGTTCTTTCATCAACTGAACTGTGTTAAAAAATATCCTGGACCTCCATGAATACAATAGCAATTTCCTGAAATAGCTTGAAATGTCTAGCAATTTCTGCTCATTATGGAATGAAGTATTAATGCTGTAAAATGACCAATTTCCATATGATTAAATATATGTCTGAAGTAGTGATTCATCAAGGAGCTCATATGCTGACAGCATTTCAGTATGCAAAACATATGACACTTATTAAGCAAAGAATTCACATTCGCTTAATATTTGCTCTTTGTGGGAGGTTTCCTGTCTCACTCTCAGACCATAACACACTCTGCATTTCACACAGACAATGCTGAAAGAAAGCTTTAAACACAAAGCCCACAGGGGAGAAAACTGTCACATTTGCTCATTTAGTTTTCCTGAAGAAAAATATTTTGGTAACTAATAACAACAAATTCCAGCATTTTTTGATTTCCTTTGAGCAGATGCACCATGAACATCCTCAGCAGAATATGGAAAACCAGACAAGCTGTAAAACCTTTTATTTGTAATAACATGTACTGCTATATAAATCTGAAAGCCTCAGTCAAACAGATGAACCCAGGCAGAAGTACTTACAGATGGGACAGGGATACCAGGTCGTGGAAAGAACCTTCAGGTACACTGGAAATATCATTTCCATGGAGTGTCCTAGAAGAGGGGAGAAGCAGGATGGATCAAACCACCATATTTTATTTGCTCCCTACAAGTGAAGGAATTAGGGCTTACAAAGGGTATTTAAGTCTGTTTCTTTGAGAGTTTCCATGAGCTTCACAACTCCTGAGCTTCCATGCTTGATTACTTCTAGATTTTGGCATTTAAAATAATGATACCGTCAGACCTGGTGGTGACTAATGATCTCAATTACAAAGGTGACATACTATTTATGCTATTAAAAGTGTATTGACGACAAGCAGAGCCCCACATACAGACCTGTATTCTTTTATAGAATCCCATTAACCAGAAACACAGAAAAAACAGAACAGGGAAAATAGGAAGTGTGGAAGTTAAATTAAATATTGACTTCAGAATGATCCTAGGAGAGAACAAGGGTCCACGAGGGCAAATATCACTGCAACTTCACATCCTACTTTTCTATTCTTACAGTAGGAAATACCTCTTTGTGTGGTGTTTTTACAATCTGTTTGACAAATACATTTATGCTACCAGGGAAAATACTTGAAATCAGTTGGTTTAGGCCATTATTCACCCTGTGCAAAGAAACTAACATATTTCTAGCAGAGTTTTCATGATCCTTGTGAGAGGGTTTTCCACTGTTTCCAGGACAATTGAAGCAGTCACTTTATCTTTTTTCTAAGAAATGTATTTATGTGTGTGTTATATACGTAAGGATAAATGAAAAGATTTTTCTTGCAGCTTATAGAGCGTAATACTTGTATTCAGAGTGGCAGACACAAGAGTAAAACTCATTATTTGTGATTACTTGTGGTTTTCATTGCAATTGTTCTGAAGGCCCTGCTACAGAGTAGGGCACCATTACAGATGCTTTGCCTGACAAACAGAGCTACAGTCAGATGGGAAAACATGCAGCAACAAATGAATCTGAAGGAAGGCACAAGATGCTGGGGGTTACAGCTGCATGAAACTCATCCAGAAGATACACAATCATGTAAGATTTGATTTAATTTGATTTATAAATAAAATTGGCTACACAGCTGCTGCACCCTCTGCATCTACTTGGTAAAACAATAGCATAGAGAAAAATAGTTATAGTTAATTCTAATTTTTCTAGTTTGCATGTCCCTGAATAGCTGTTTACTACTACTCATAATAAACAGAAGTCATAAGGAGCCAACAAGAGTTGATGCTGCTGGATCTCACTACCTGATGTTTTGGTTTGTATTTTTAAAACAAAAGTTGGTAGAAAACTTGCAAAGGAAAAGGACATCAATATTTTAAAGTTGTATTTTCTTTTGCCCTTCTCCCCTGAGCTGGCTCAGTTCTAGCAAACTGCTATATTCTTTACAGACACTTCCCCAGGACTAGGAATTAGTGTCAGTGCTCCAAATGTGGCAGAGGAGGGTGGAAAACAGAAACCTGCTGTCAGTTTTGTTGCAGTTCTTTTCCCTGCAGTCATTTATTTTCCAACTCACCTGCTGGTTTGTGGAACACAGCATCACATCTTATCTTTTATTTCTGTGACTGTACAGATTCTTGAAAGGGTGCACACTGAGCTTATTTAAAACAAACCAAACCTGTGGGCCCATAGAAATACACAGTAGCCCCAGATGAACATAAAACCATCTGGGTTTGCATCCTTTCTCCCCCAACAACACTATAAGCTTCACCAGGATGCACATGATGCTTAATAACTCCTATGAATTCTTCCTTTACATACTACCTTACACCTGCATACACAGAAAGGAAAGCCAAACTTGCCAAGGATGCACCTTGCCAAACACACCTTGTCCTGCCTCCCATGAGCACGGGCCCTGCAATGGGGCTGTGAACTATGTGAGCATAAGCAATGTTACCATGAGCACATTTCACAGCTGCTTACTGCAGCTGCAGTTTCTATCTTATTGTACCACAAAGCTTTTCTATAGAGCATGAAACCACAAAAAGTTACAGCACGGTTATCCTGCTGGCATCTTTCTCCAGTTCTTCATGCCAGTATAACAAAAACTTCCCCTTCCAGCATCCTGGTTCTGAGATTTTCTTTTAAGCATACCTAGGTTTTGGCTATTAATAATACTAGCATGTAAGGATAGATCTCCAAGCAATTCATCTGCACAGGAAGGATATGAGCTCCCACACAGTAACTCCAGATAAAGCACACTCACTAATTCTATACAGATACGACCAACTGACTGAGACATACCCCACAGCTATTAAATTATAGTTATTTTTTGTTGGTATGAGGATGCAAGATCAGGCTTGGTCAAAAACTTGTCATCCAAGTGTTTCCTCCTTCAGTGAAATGAGCACATTTGAATAAGCAGCCGCACAGAATGAGCCCATATTCTGATCTTTTGAACTACTTGAAGATGTGCAACACAATCCTCTCTGAACAGACAGGGCAACTTATATTTATCTTCCTGTCAGAGCAGTCGCATATATTCTGTGAAGGGGTGCATTTTCTCTCCTAGATGCCTCAGAAACTTCTTCCAAGTGAAGCTGAACAATGACAAAGCCTTTGTAACAAGGTAAACCCATCACAAATACAAACCCATTTGCTATGAACAACTTCACTACATGTCTCAAACACTGAGGTATGTTTCCTGCATTTTAATAACAGAAACCACATCAGCAACATCATCACCATGTAGCTAAAATGAAATGATAAATGCTAAAACCATTTATACTCACAATAAGAAATAGAGATGAGAGAATTCAACAGTGCAATAAAATCTTTTTACTCTTGGATCAGCAACAGGAATCTTATACATTTGTCCTGCTTTAAGCCCAGCCATAAATCAGAACCACACAGCCACTCCCTCACTCCCCACCCTTCCTCCCCCTACTCCCTGAGGGATGGGGAGGAAAATCAAAAGAATGTAAGCCCCATATGTTGAGATAAGAGCAGTCCAGTAACTGAGGTATAACACAAACCACTGCTGCTACCACCAATAATAATAATGACAAGG
>JAOEHY010039389.1:0-22038 GCA_025447955.1 Psilopsiagon aurifrons
CTCCTTCCCATCCCTCCAGGAGCAGAGGGAAGAAAAAGGGGGAAGTGGGTGAACAAACTGCGTGGCTGATTTATGGCTTAAACCACGACAGGAATTTAGGGTATACTAGAGCAGCATGCTTTTCAGTTTAACACAGTATATTTTTCATCAAAGATCCTCAATATGGGAGATGCTTCTGTAGTTAATGGTTTGTTTCTAATGCCTCTGAAACCATAATGCTTCTGCTCAGAGAGTTTCTACTATGAATGAATATTTAGCATCCCTCATGTGATATCCCTACATTAAAACTGTGATATGGGATAGTAATGTAATTTAAAGTCTCTTCAAATAAAGTAATCCTAATTTTACTGAACTCCTGTACTGCAACATCAGATTTTGAATTTCCTTTGAAACAAACAGTATTGGTGAGATAAAACTGCATTTACAGGTGTACTAAGAAACCCGATTTCATTGAGACGTAGAGGAATTTAGAGTTCTATTGTGTGACAGAATAGAAACAACTAAAGCCTATTTCTGTTTAAGATCTAGACACAAAAGCTTTCATCCTTATCCAGAATAACTCTCATAAAGCTGTAATGTGAACAACGGAGATTTCTGCAAAACACACAAAACCTCACCAAGAGCCCAATCCTGAGTTGCTAAAAACAAAAGGAATTTTTCCTTTAATAGGGGCAGGCCCCTTGTTTGCATGAAGAGCAACTTGTCAAACAGAATACAAATGCCAAGCTGGTATGTTATAGCCACAAGCACAATAAATCAAAATTGTTTTTAACTAAGCATATCCTAGAGAGAGCAGTTTTCCCCCAAAATCTGGGCATCAGCTACAAATTCAATGAATTGGTGCCTTCAAGTGTCTTTAAAGGATGCAGGAAATTTGCAGAAGGGCAGGAGCTTCTTATTTAAAAGAGGGAAACTGTATGCTTTCATTACAAAAAATGAGAGTGTAAAAAAATCCTAACTGCACAATAGCTCTCTTTCAAGTTTAAAGTTCAGAATTAGATCCCCCAAGTTTCCCTGTACATTAAAAGAAGTGCACAGAATAATGATCTAAAAATCCTTCACAAAAAACCAACAAGCAAGGATGAAGCAGTACCCGCCTGGGGGCCAATTGCCTCTCCAGCAGCGGTAAGGCTGTTACTAGGCTTGCAGTACCATTTGTTCCATTACACAATCTCCTGAAGCCTTTTACAGAGAGCTAAAACAACTGCCTGTACCAACACGACACATGGCTTTCCATCCCGACTCTTTGCTAATCCAGACGCTCCAACCATCTTTCTTTAAGATGCCATATGGTTGGCAGAAGCCTGTAGATCTAGCAGCACATCTGCTTGTATGTTACTTCTCCCCTCCAACTCCCCCCTCCACACCACAAAAGAGAGAGCAAATAATTATTTAACATGTAACCAGTTAAACTGCATTTAAAGAGGACAGGGATTATTTAGCTCTAGATAGTTTAAAAATGTAGATTGTTGCAGAAGATCATTTCTCTCTTAGTGATTTGAGAAATACAGAGAAACAAAACAAAGAAATGAAGGGCACATGGGCAAAATGATCTCTGCATTTGAATTATTTAAATGACTGCCATTTCAGACCTTATGCCCGAAGATTTATTTCCCACATTAGTGTGCCACTGAAGAGGGGACTGAATTTTCTCTCCTGTGCTTTTGTCAAGAGGTGAATCAGAGAAGCAGACTAGGAAACTATAATACACCAACCCATGCTTTGTTAAGCAAGCAGAGTGAGTCTGTATGCTAATGACTCTGCAGGAATACACTGACACACTGATTTTTTTGGTGTGATGAGCAAGGATTATTGACACTGTTGAAATCCTGGTTGCACTGGCATGCAGGCATCCAGGTTGTTTCTTTCGAATCCAGACGCTAGGAAGACAGGCTGCAAAAATAATTTTGTTTGTGATGAGCTATCATTTGACCATTTATGACATAATTAACTATAACAGAAAAGAAAATATATACTTTGGAACCTGATTTTTTTTTGTGTGTGTGTTTTGTTTTATTTTAAAAGGTACCTCAAACATGGAAATTATAAATAAATGCTCCTATAAAACCCTCATCAACCACTCTGTGCTGAATAACCATATTGGTTAATGAAGGACAGGCAGAGACAGAAACATGTAAGGACAGACAGCACAATTTTGCAATTCTGTCTGCTAAGAATTTGCAGCACCTTTTGTTCAGAAACACCATTTCCTCATTCAACTTTTCATGCATCAGTAAAGTAAGACATCAAAGAGAGAAGAGATAAAAGATAACAGCTCTACCTCAAATGCTACTCAGGCGTATTGTTTGTGTGACTGACTGTGCAGAGAGGAGCAGTGTGTAGCATAAGGACCATGAAGCACATGTGTAACGTTCTAGCATTTTTCAAGAATAGAAACTAGACGTGTATTTACTCCAAATAGTCTCCTCATGAACTCTCCACTGCAGTGAGCACAGAACGTTCCTCTGCCTTCACAAAACCAGCATTTCTTAGAAGATGGGAATGCTTGTGCTTGACTACATAATGAACAAATTGTTTTTTCCCTTGGCTATTAGAATTAGAGTTCCTAAACAAATGATGGGAAGACCATGTTCTGCCCTCATAGAAAGAAGGGCAGACCAATGATGGGGCTTTGGATCAAACCAGCACTTCTGAGGAGACAGTACTAGGTTACTAAGCTGGTTTTTATGGCCGGTATTTTCCTTAACCCACCCCACCTCTCTGTCTCAAGGCTATTTAAAATTTCATCAAAATTGCTTCTGATAGTTTTATATAAATAAATATAAACTAGAAAGCCACTTTCTCCTCCCATAATCCCACTATTCACCACTCTCCCCTTTTCCTCAAACCAAAGATGACAGAAATTCAAAACACACTTGAGTTTCAAAATGTAAAATGTGGCAACATACTCGATGATGTAGCAGTTTAGTTCTGTTTAAAATTGATAGGGCCTGATTGACCAGCTGTAATAAATGAAGAACTGTATAAAGGGTGTTTACAGTCGCAAGAAATATTTATAAATAACTGCAGATTAAGATTTATGCATAATCTTAAAAATTTCCAAATCATAAAATTACATTGAAAAGAGACCAATAAAACCCCACCCCAGCCTCTTGGATGAGTCTCTTTCAGACCTTGTGTTTTGCGCACATTTCTGCTAATTAAATCAATTTTCATTTCAGGTGTTAATGCCCAAGCTTGGCCCACTTGCCCCAATCTTCCTAGAAGGGTCTGGGAGATGATTTTTTTTCCAATCACCTGATTGTTAACTTCCTTTGTTTTCCTAGATAGAGGGATCTTTGCATTTTCCCGAGAGATTCTCTATCAACTCAATAGCACTTAATGGGTTTATAAGGTCTATTTTATCCACTGGGCTGCTTTGGATAGCAAGGCAATGATCAACCCAGCAGGATGCCTTCTCAACTGTTCAAGTAAAAACCAATCATCTATGATCCCATGTCTCTGAACTTGAGCTGTGACTGAAGTTCTGGAAGAAGATGTGCTTGAAGAGCTGTCACGCAGGCTACCTCACCCCATACCAGTCCCCCACCAGCAAGGTCAAGTCCACCCCTCCCTTCAGTAGATGCCCATACAGATGTCTGAAATGGAATTTCTGAAACAGAGGGGCTGGCCAACAGAGGCCCTTTGCATATGTGAAATATATAGTGGATTAAGCATTTCAGAATTTAAAGTTACTGTTTAAGCAAAAAATCTAGTGGTCCTAGATTTAGGCACAAAAGAGAAAATGAACCCCATGTATAGTCTGTATTTTCTTGTCCCAGAACAGGGGAATGAGAAGAAACCATACGTGAAGTCTTGGCCAAGACTTGCTGCAAACTGACTACTGTAGAAATAATGTAAATACTGCATGCTTTCTTACTGCTTGCAGTTGAAGAAAAAATAACACACTTTATTCTCTTGACAAGCAATGGAACATTATGAACGTGCAGTGTATCTCCAGAGCTCCTCCCTTGACTGCAGAGTGTAACTGCACTGCTTAGACATGTTCATCCAAACCAGTTTCTGATCTAAAGTGCCAGTGAGTTCATTGGACTGCAGTTTGGACCACTTAAAAAGAGTTGGTCTGATGAAGAATCCATTGTAATTTCTTGGTCATAGAAATAACAGAGTGCTTTTCCTCTTTTAAGGCAAAGAGGAATGGTGAACTGAGAGCAAAACCCCTTCAATTTGAAAAGGATTACATGGGGAAGTAGGGATATTAGTAATCAAATTATTTCATTCCTTCATAACCAGATGAATACCCTTAGACATCCATCATCAAAACAGAAAGCACAGAACCAGTACACTGAAAAATCACTATTCTTCATACTGGCATTTATAATTTTGCAGTTCCTGTTTTGTATTATTTTTAGTTCTGGATGGTGACTTCAGGAACTTAATTTTAAGGATACAGGAGGAAAATATACCTTACAGAGAAATAAAGTAACCAACAATGTTCCTGAAAATTTTCAGTTACTATTTCTACAAGTTTCATGGTATTCAGACTACTCTAATGTATTTTATTTTTCTAACTCCTGGGTATTAATCATATTTTAATAAAGAGGGTGATTCTTCTGAATTGTCTAGGATCTTACTTCACTTACACTCATTAAACAATACTAAGTAGTAAGCTTTTTGCCTTTTGGGGTTTTTTGGAAGAAACAGTCCAGTAAGTTTGGCTTTTGCTTGTATATTCCAAATTTCTACGAGTGTCAGGCATGGAACCATTTCTTAGGCTGTTAAACTTTGCCTTCCTCATCTAACAAATACAGATCATGGAAGTACTTGGCCTCCGTGTTGCATTTGTAACATACAAAGTGTATATGAACAGTAAACTCCCTGATGAATTATTACTTATTCAATAATGACATATTTTACATATTCATATTTTACCTTATACAAGTATTGCAACCCATAACTGCAAGCTGCACTTTGCATTTATCTCTACAGCTTTGTAGCATTTTGACTTCTGAAATTTTACTTGCAATCTGATGTCTCCTCTATCACAGCATTGTTATAATCAAAATTAATGGGCCAATATAGTCTTCTAAAATTAAACTCTGATCTGAAAGGTACAGTTGAACATTTGGGGATCTCTCTTCAGATGCTGACAGGGAGACATGTGAGCGGATGTAGAGAGAATCTGGATATATGGTTCACATATGGGCCTAACAAGAGCAATCTCTTCATATAAAGACACTATTTCTCATGCTAGGTCTACCTTGTTTTCTAATGTCAGCTGAAAGGAATGTTTGAATCTGGGACAGTTTTCCGCATCAGAGTCTGTTATTTAACTGCCTGATGTCAGAATTATTGTCTCTTTCATAGGACTTTGTAGTTTGAGGTTTTTGTTCTGTTGTTGGCTTGGTTTTTTTTTTTAGGGGCCAGATTCTTTATTTAGTACAATGAATGACACACCATTTTAGGAAATCTTATTCTCTTGCTTATTCTTCCACCCAAAGCACCATGAAATTACTAAGGTACCCCAACTCATGAAGGATTTTGTTTGCAATGTCGCATTAGAACCATGAGATTACCATTGATTCAACTTTACAAAAGGTATTTGGGACGGCCAAGTACTGATGGTTTTCAGCTGAAGTCCTTCATCAGAGTCTAGATCCAAAGACACAGGTCCCAGGCTTAATGCTACACTAGCTGTCATTTCGGGCTTCCTTTTGTAGAGTAGAGAGTCCAATATGTCAGCACAAGACAAAAGCAATGAGTAGGAAGAAGTGGAAAACAAATCTTGGTTGCTAAGTTAGCCTGTCATGTAGTAAAAGTTCGTGTGAAGCTACATACCATATGACCCAAAGGCTCAGTTTGCTCAGAAAGCTAGTTTAGTTAAGAAAAAAAAAAAAAGAAAGAAAAAAGAGAGAAGCACAGTAGAAAGGAAATTCAGTTGCAAACATGCAGAAGGTAGGATTTATACTGTAGGAAAATCCATGACTTTACCTCAACTAGTGTATAGCCATACCCAAAGCACAAAAATTTTGCTCGGACAGGTCTGGAAGAAAAGTGCCAACATTCATTAATGCCTACCACTCATAACATGCGGAACGTTAAGAAAGATCAGTACAACGTTATTTCCACCCAGCACACAGATGACATAAAACCAGCGATGCCAGGATCTGTACCACAGTATGGGTAAAAATGCAACATTTGAATTAGAACTGCCATAGTTCAAAACAAAATGCTCAGAAGCCACTGATAGGTGCCAGAACAAAAAGCATTCAGAGGATCAGGAAATGACCAGAATTTATGTTTTATGGCTTTAATAACTAAAGAAAACAAAACACAGTAGCACCTCCAAGCTGTGCAATCCTAAATAACAGCACCAACTGAGAAAAAAGCACTGGAATAAGGAACAAAACATGCGAACATGAGAGATGCTGTCCAAGCTTCCCTTAACTCAGGGAAAACCCTAAGCCAAGGAGGTTCAAGGCAGAAGTTGTCTCTTAGAGCTGCTGAATTATTTTGAAGCTAAGTCATTACAGCAACAAAGGGGCTTAATGGCTTGCAGCTACCTATGAGTCACAGGGTTCACAGACAGGTCTTCATTTAGTTCCCCACACCCCAAAAAAATGAAAACTTCTTTTCAATTCAGGGTCCTAATTAGGATGGTAATTGGAAGAAATCCCAAACCATCACAACTGATGATAACAACCTATGTGTTTACACCCAGACTCTTTTGTAGCATACTGTGGGGAGAAAACTAAGACTTAAAGTACACTAAACAAATTACCTTACCTAGTTGGGGTCTGAACTTGGTTCCAAGTTTTGAAGAAGTCCAGGCCTTTTGAGGGAACTCAGCCAGCAAATTCAGGCGAAGATTTCTTCAAAGAATAAAAAGGCTTGATTTTTTTGCCCGTTTTTCTTTGTCCTTCTCTTTTCTTTTTAAATAAAAGCAACACCTCTGATTTGTGAGCACAGAGTTTTGAAAGGAAGGGAGGAAACACCATTACAAATAGCAAGCAAAGCTTTCAGCTTATGAATCTACTATTTCATCCATGAAATATCCAGGTTGCCTTCATCATCATTTCCAAAACACCACATTATAAAAGGCAACAATGGAATACTAGGCTGGTCTGTTTCCCATATTTTTAGTTGGCTCAGCTGGAAACTGAACACAGGCTATCGCCCCAGGATGAGTGAATAATTTAACTCCAATGCAATTTTGCACAAAATTACTTTCACAACTAGAGGAAAAAAAAAAAAAAAGGCAAGCATGGCTAGTCAGGCTCCTTGTTAAAGAATGTGATTTGGTTTTTGCTAACTTAAGCTAGTATCACCCACAAAGTTTAGATCACACCATTACTGTTAAATAAGCAAGGTATAAATCTTGACATCAAACCACCAAGCTTTTCTGTGCTGAGTTAACTGTCCCTGCACAGGTGTCAAGTACAAAACATAAGCATTACATCTCCAACAGTACTGCACTGGCCTGGGTGAAATCTCAGCTCAGGAGTAAAATTTATGCTAAAGTAGATGCAAGACAAAATCCCCTAACTGTACACCAATATTTAGAAGAGGTCTGTTGCATGTGCAACTGGTTTTGATCTTCAGATCATAAACTCCTGGAGGCACAGATCTTCTTTAATTACATGACTACAAAGCACCATGTGTTTCCATTATGCTATTTAAATAATAGATTTAATTTGAATTTACATTTGTTGATGTAAACATTACTGACTGTAATATTACCCTCCAATCTGATGCAGAAAGTCACTGCAGTATTAGGAAAAAATTCCTTCCCATAAAGATTACAAAAGAAAGAATCCCCAAATGTGCTACTTGAAAATATGACTAGAAATTAGCTTAACAGGAGAATAAATTGTAGTGGAACAGAATTTTTAAGATGTTATTTTCACGTAACTAACACTAACATCTTAGGTAGCCCTCATTTTCAATTCTGCTCTACAGTTATCTGTTGTATTTAAGGGATTGAATGAGTTTAGACCTTTTCAGCAACCAAAGTTAAACTGATTATTAAATGGAAGTAAAGTAACATGAGAAGGATCACTCATTTATGTTGCAACACAGCTTTAAGAGAAGTGGGAGTCTGCTAATGATTTTAACTATCAGGAGTCTAACCAGTTGTGCTTTTACCAAAATTAATTTACCTCTGCTTTTGCATAAATAGACCCTGTTGTTTAAAACTTTCTTTGGGGCAGCTTCTGTACATCAGGTGGGGCTCAAATGGAGCAGAGTGGTGGCGTGCCCAGAGACAATTCAGAGAACTGTAGTTCAGAGGAAAACATTTTAACACAATATAAGATAAGCTTTGCTCATGCGCCATTCATAGAAAAAGCCCACCCTGGGCTACTGCTGAATGAAACAGAATTTAATTTTGTTTTATAGATGAGCTGCAAGCTCTTATAATAATTGCTGTAATTTCTGTGTTTGGGAAAATGTAGGCAAAATTAAAAAAAAAAAACAAACAACAAACCACTTAAGTACCACATACGTGGAATGCTTTGTCCAGTTCACGTCATGTTGCTATTAAAGAAATTACTTTAAATAACGGACCTTGCAAACTATATCTAGTCAGAACATCTAAGCATTAGCAATAACAGTAACAGTCTAAAATTTGCCAAGATAGAGGCAGTTAAAAGTGGGAGAAGACAGTTCAGAGGGAGATGAAAAGTAATAAAATTCCATAGAAATTCTATTGGCTTTTGGTTTTGATCACATAACTCACAAGCAAGTGAGCAAACAAGTTGCATGGAAGATTTTGAACAAGCAGAGAATTTTGTTCACTGTGTAGATTCAAAATATTTTCCCCTCTGGAGATCCAGAAATTTTCTGAGCATTTTTATTAGAAAACACTCACTTCATATGCAGAGATGGAATACCTAAAATTAATTTAAATCAATAAAAGCATGAAAAAGTTAAAGGGAAAGGAACAGAAACAGCACTGTAAGAAGACTTTTTCTTCTTTTGTCTTTACTATTTTCTTCCATATTACTAGATTTTAATATTTTTGGGGTCCTTACTTTAACCTGCAGAAGGAAAGAGTGGAAACACAAGGCCTTGCCTGATCCAAAAACACACAGGCAGAAAAAAAATAATAATCCTGGACATAAGTAAAAAAAAATGATGGCCAGACAGTATTTGAACAAGTATTTGAAGTGCTAGGCTTGACAAAACAAAGTCTCTTTATTAGGTCCGGATCACCATTAAAAGCCCCAGCAGCGGGAGCATAATCAACACTGTATGGGAAGATTCACTTGGAGTTCACATAGTCCTCGATTGCTGTTCTCATCATCAACAAATGCATTTGCTTATGGTAAGGTCCTCTGGACTGCAAAAATAAAGCGTAACAAATGTGTAAAAAGCTTAAGATTGACAGCTTTCTTAATACATTGCACATGGGAAAGACAACCACTTTAACTTGTTTTGCTCTTTTTGTTCACTCCTCCAACCCTAGTTCTCATCTGTGCCAACCCTGTAAGAGGGTAAAACTCTTTGTAAAAATTGAGTTTTCTTTAGATATTTGCAGCTTTGGAACCACATTTGGATAAAATGCATTGGATCTGTCAAATCTGTTATGCATGGAACAGGGCCTCCCATGTGAATTTACAGCAGCTACCTAAATGATTCTAACAGAGGCTAGCCATTTCCAATATGTAACACAGCACAAAGTAAATGTTTTATTTCAGAGGGGAGGGGGGGGAAGCTTATTAAGTTTCTTGAAACATCAAGTTGGTACATGCACTTGTTCCATCAGATACTAAACATTTTCCTTTTACTGCAAGACTTATACAGCTGTATATGAAACTGGATGACCAAACCACTGGCACTACTATTAGAAGTCAAGCTCAGGCATTAGTAGGACCTTCAAGAATATCACTATATTTACCAGAAAACCAGTTGTTCCAAGATGGTCAAGTACCTGGGTGTTTACTGCAATACTTTGGTACCTAGTAAGTGTTCAGACAAGGCTATACAACTACTCTTCCAGTCAAGCCCAGAGGGAGATGCCTTTACATATGGTGGAGTCCTTGAAGAATTTGGTTTCCTTTAAAAACAATGGCATCTTTCTTCCTTTAAACTGATACATGGAGCTACATTTCTGTACTGTTTTGGTGCAGTAGCTGTTACCAGCTCCTGAATTAGTTACAGGAGGAATAAATAACAACATTCAGTCTCCCAGATTATAATATCCTTATTTATATTCATATTACTGAACAAAACTAAAATAATAAATCACAACCTTTGGATATGTTTCAAATCATTGTCTATAAAGAGAAAGAAATTCTAACATTCCTGCAAATGTGGAGTAATATGGTCTTGGTTCTTGCCACAGAGTATTGATTTTACACATATTTAGAGGAAAATCACTGTGTAAGCTTTGCAGGTAGCAGTACCTTCCTTACAAAAGGCTTTGTTTCTTTCGATACAGCTTGAAAACAGTCCTGTAAATACCGAAGAAGCTAATGATTAACATCCTTTTTTTCCTCTTCTCTACCTCAATACAGAACACTAAAATCAGTATTTCAGTAGTACCAAACTCCACAAAGGGCTTTTTCCCAAAGCAGCTTTCTGATTGTAACATTTAGATTAAGTTTATATTGAGATCATTTAACTGTCCACTAATGTTTACTTCTTCATCTGTTTCTTTCTTTGTCAAAGAGAGCATCTCCTAGGTTAGGACAGACATGGTTTTTTTCACTTTTACCTAAACCAGTACGCATTTGGAAGCACTAGGCTTTAAGAATTAACTTTCATATAATATGGAACTATCCTAAACACACATCAGGGTTAACCTAGAAACAGCTTACAAGGTTCTCCTACAAAAGAGTCATAAGCATTTACCAGCTATACAGACTGGAATAAAGTCTTCTCTGAGATGGGCTACACAGAACACAGTAACACAGTGAAAGAAAAACATACCCAAGATGTACTGGTCAAAGCCCTTCTCTTTGTAGAAATACTATATGATTTCTAATACTCCAGCAGAACAGTGGACTTTTTAAAACAGGGGCTTGTCTGCAAGATTCTCCAATATTGTATATTGTACAGAACTCAATTTCTTCAAGTCAAAGGTGGATTGTCAAGCAGACCTTACTGGGATTTGGATCTTTTGTTCCAGAAAGTCTGGAATTTCAAACACAAGCCTTGAGTAACTAACCGTTAATCCAATTTAGCACAACAAACTCAATGAATTCAACTGTATTTAGCTTGGAAGTATATTTTTCCATGTCAACTAAAACTGCAAAGAGTAAAGGAGGGTGTAGATGACTGTTGCCCCACAGTGATCAGTAGGGTGTCCTTCTACTTGCACACAAAAAGTGTCACATCTAGAAATATTTTCTTTAATTTCCAAGCTCTATTATCTTACATCATTATATACTCCTTCTAAAACATGCAAAGAACTGTATCTTGGTCAGATATCTCAACAGGGCACATCTGCAAATAATTGCCTGCTACAGTTATCCTTTTTGGCATGAAGTCTGGTCTTCTTCATGATATATTCTAATTCAGTGGCTTCTACTTTTGTTATTCACTAGCAATTTCTCTGAACCCAGCAATGTCAAGAGGTCAACATTTACATTTTTCAGAATACACCACGAAAGTAAGAGTAACCCTATATTCTATCTTCATTTTTCCCCTTTGATCATCCCTTTATTTGACTGTATTTCAGTAAATTATCCATGTAGTTTTTATTTTGACAGCTCTCTTTACAGCAGTAAAACAAAATGTGTGCATTGCAAATGGCAAAGATTCAAATTTCAGCTATGTTTATCCAAAATAGCACTGAACTGCTTCTGTACTTATGCTATACTGCCTACAGCCTTACGGAAGGGGAGACAGATGGGATGAATTTAGCAGGGAAACAGCTGTGGCTTGAAGAAGAGACAAGCAAAAGTTTTGCTATCAGGCTTCATTATGTATCAAGGTACCAGTAAAATGTGTATCCGTAAGGCAGCCAAAAAAGTGTTTTTCATTTGACTAGTGATAATTACCTTTTCTCAACAGCTGACAGCGTTCTAAGCAGCATTAAATAGGTATAATAATTAAGCAATAAGATAAGACAGGCAGTGCCTTGCTGGGGATTATTGCTCTCCTCGGGTGTGTTATGAGGCAAAAGGCTGAAGGGGTGAGTGACTTTAGCCCCCCAAGAAATGTAATAGTCCCCCAGAAATGCACTGCCTGGAGTGTCTCCTTGCTATTAAAAATGGAAATTTAAAAAGGACAAAAATGTTAGACACATTTCCTGTGGATTTTATTGACATGGGTTACCATTACAGAAAGTCAATGAAGAAATTCCATTTCTGCGCAGCCTATGAAAGCCTTTTCCCAGAGATACATATGCCTCTGCTCAGCTTGCCTGTGCATTTTATTCATAAAACTGATTTGGGAAGGACAAGTATTTGCAACATCTAACACATGTGTGATAAAGCATAGCAGATTACAACAGCCTTCACGATGGTAAAAGTTACAAGTCAAAGTGCTTTTAAGTCACATGCTTCCAAACATTTATTCTGTTGAATTGCCAATGCATGGTGTCAACTTACAGATGAGCTTTTTTTTTAGTTCTGAAACTGTGTGTATGCATATATATACACACACATACATTTTTTAAGTATATATATATATGAAAGGTCAGACTCTCAAGTGAACTGAGCAAAGGGAAGAAAAACAACCCAAAAACTTGAAAGTTGTTTTTGACTACATGCAAGTCACACAGCTAAAACTAAGGCTAAATCCCTGGTCGTGTGGGAGGTGCTAGTGTAGTACTCAAAAAGATTATACTGCTTTACATAAGCAAAGATTACTGTAATTTCAGCCATGACACTGGGACAGCCTTTTGAAACTGGAGAACTGGAAGTATTTAGCAACCTTGACTTGAATCAAATCAGAATTCTAAACGCTATCTAGGATCAAGTCACAGGTAAGGAGATGACATATTTGGGGCAAGAATGTATTTCCATATGTATAACTAAAGGTTAATTATGGCTCCCTGAGGTTAAAAAGAACATCTTTAAGAAAAACAAAAACCAAAACAAAACTATTTCCCTTCTTTTCCTCCATAGATGAATTTAATGTTTATGAAGAAAAAATTAAACAAACACAGTATAATCTCTCATCCTTTTCCATTTCTTTCACATTTTGTGTCAGCACTACTTTTCAAAACCAAACAAGGAAGCCCTGAGCACAGGTAACTCTTTAGTACGCTAGAAATGTAGATGCAAAGCAGGTCATTTCATACTGTTCTTCCTTGTAGACACTTCCGTGATCTCTATTTCTAAGTTACTATTAGGCTGCCACCTAATAGCAATGCCACAGGGCACAACACACAACTACTTTTAGTGTTTAATATTTTAGGATGGCAACTTTTTAGAGTGCACTCAAACTAACGAGTATGACTGGAGCTCCAGAAAAGAATGATAGTTTAACCAAGCAATAGGCAAAAGCAGATTCTATCTATGTTTAAGAGAACAAAACCAGTGAAAAAAGAAGTCTCTAGTCTCATAATGCATAAACAACAGCATTTCCAAATAGTTTTAAGAATGGAAAATAAAAAGCATGAAGGGAAAAAAGTCCCACACCTTTAAGTGAACATTAGTTACGGAACTACTGGCATGAGACACGTCAAGGCTAAACACTCAAAGATCTAAAAGCAGGTTAGATTTATATATGGAAAATGAGAGCATCCACAGTTACATCAACTTCCATAGGAGCAGAAATGAACTCTGCGGAAGGAATCAAGCCACTAACATTATCAGGAAAAAATCAGCCTCCTGACAGCCTTGCAAAAATCTACTCTCTTATTGTATTAAAAACATAAATTGTCATTAGTTTTAGATCTCTTTCTCTTACAACAATAACCTTGAAAGCAGGCAGGTGCATAGAATTTGTTACAGAGCTGGTAAATTTTCATGACACACTTGCAAAGCTGTTTAAATGTCATTCATCTGTCTTCATTTTCAGTTCCCCACTATATGGGAATGAAGAGTTTTAAATAGCCTTAGTCTGAAAATCTCAAAACCGGAAGGAAATCTGCTCCTGCTTAAAGTAGTTTGCCAAATGGGTTAATAGTCAGATTTTATTATTATTGGGAGTTCACTTAAGGCCCAATAGGAAGCTCCCAATTACTGTTAAATATCCCAACTAGATATTTGCTGCTGAACTATTGCACATTGTTAGTCTCACAGTGGCTATTTGAAAACATTTTTTTTAATGTTCTGAAACATCAGAAGGATAGCACAGAAATACAGTGCAGAAAAATGAACTTTAAAAATGCAACACAATGTGGAAGAAAGAGAATAAGGTGAGTATAAGAGTCAGGGATTTCAACAACATTTTAGATGGTCTAGGCAATCAAGACTTGCTAAAGATTGTTAAAAGGTGTACACTTCAAGGAGGAGCATGGGAAAGGTTGTCCTCCAAACTTTATACTACATTGGAAAGGCTATTATCGTGGGTAGAAACCTTTACTCTGTAGCTCGGGATTCCTTTTAGCAGATAACTTAAATGACATGCTTTTTTGGTGCTATTTCTTACCATTAGACAACTGTTTTTATGAAGAAGCCAGAAAAGGAACACTGATCTAGCCTGATCACTTTTTATATCACATCTCTGGGGAAAGTGGTGAGGCATACTGGTCCATAACTACTACCAGGCACTGAAGGCAAACTGGCTCAAAAAAGATGAGATGGTGGTGGTGAAGGGGTAACTGGGGGATTAACACAAGAATATAACCACCAGAAGCAACCCCCACCTAAATTAAAACAGTTGCAGGTTTGTAGCAAATGTAGGAGAATAAAATGGAGTTTCAGTGGAAAACTATGGGAACACTTCTGCCCAATGATGCACATCTTTTTCCGCATCAGTGTCAGTCTGCAGAGTGCAAAGCATTTCTAGATCTTGCCATATCAAGCAGAGTCTGGGCTGAGCTGTCAAAGACACCACCTTTATCCACCTCCATCTTAGAAGAGAGAATCAAGAATTCTTCGTTAATGCTAAATTAACATTTAAATTTGAAAACCAACAACTGTGCTGACAACAGAAAGTAACAAGAACAGCCTGGAACCTTATGTTGTGCTGTTTTATGTCACACATATTTCAGGGCTTTTTACATTCCTGGTAGACAGGAACACAAGCTCACTATTAGTGAGCTGAAGGCTTTAACTCAAAGAAGTTGATGGCATGAATAAGAACTATCCCCTTGTCTGTTTTGGAGAAAGCAGAGTACATCAAAGCAGTAGAGTAGAAGATATTCTCAGGAGTGGACAATTACCAGACTTAGCAGAGGGGGTGTTAGTCAAGTGTTGATAGCTGTTGAACACAGAAGCAAGAAAACCTGGTTGTTTTTCCACATAACTTTTCTTTGACTGTTCCCCAGTTTATGCTATCACTTTCCCAGATATTACTCTCCAGTTTCTAAAATAAAATTGTGGTGTCCAGCTGTCAGGATGCACAAACTGAACACAGACACTGTCACTTTCTCCTCTACACCTTCTTCCTCACAATGACTGTATTTTTATGCGATTACATCAGATGCAGCATTAACTAACCCTTAAAGAAGATAATTCAGATGATTATCAGGCCATTAACATTGACCTACTGAAAAAAGAACATACGAGAACATGAAGGTAAATGAAAAACATCACAGAATGACACGTAAGTTAGACCAAGCAGATTCTGTCATGCCAATCCTAAATTCTTTCACATCTGTCTTTTTGCTGAAGGGAATGCAATAAATCTTACCTACTTTAACTTCAGTGAAACATTAAATATCATGCCGCACCAGCACTTGTAAACTAAGTGGTTGTTGATAGGCAACTAACTAAAAGAGCACAGCCAACAGGAACAACTGAAGGTGAGGAAGAATTATAAGATGATTTCTTCAAGTTTGAACAGATTTTTGAATATTTTGAATTATGACTCAGCACAAAAAGTGGGAGTGGGCTGATAAGTTTAAGAGATGCCATCAGCTCAGAGAAGGTCTGGGATACTGCACAGAAAGAAACAGATGACTCAGAAGACTGGAACAGCAGACACGGAGTGCAGTTTTATAGTACAGTCTTACACTAGAGACTTCAAGTATTCTCAGTTCATAGCAGAAGTCTCTGCTAACAACTTGAATTTACTTGGGAGGGAGTTCCTGAACACATTTCTTGGATAGAGAAGGATTATCAGCCACCAATATTATGCAGCTGTCAAAACATGGTTATAGGATCTATCGTGGAATTTCCAGTAAATACATGAATTCTATCATCTCAGATATCAGATGCCTTCATCCAAACCCCCATAGACAGTTCTGAGTGCCCCTGTTAAAAAAAATCAACAATCAGAAAACTGAGGGTGACGGAGAGCTTACTACAAAAAGAACAAAAGAAGAAAGACTTTACTTATTAATCAGAAGTAGGATTGAATAGATACAATTGTCTAGAATTATTTGCATTACCAGTGCAGACAAAATAAAAGCAGAACAAAAGAACAATTTACCCCAATTTTGGGTCAAAGACAAGTAAGTACAAGCCAAATGCAAATAAAATCAGACTAAAAAGAAGAATCCCAATCAGAAGATCAGTGGTACTGGAAACAGTTGTCCAGATTGGAGCAGCTTAATGTTTTTTTCTGAGGAGCTCAATATATTCTTAAAGGAATCTATCTATACATAAAATTTATATATGTTAAGTATATATATATTTTATATGCACACAAGGAGTACTCATGACCTAGAATACATCTTAAAGAACATTATTAAGTTCCCTAAAACATCTATCTGAAAATTGGATGTGATATTTCCCTATGCTTGTAATTTCCTTCTTAAGAAGGCTAGCCACTTAATTGCATACTATTTTTCAGCATTCTCTGAAGACTCAATATTGGTATACATTTTCAGATTTACTAACAATTAACAATGTTTGCTTTACGTGTCTACTGTTCAAGTAGTTGGGGCATAAATGTTTGAAAACAGTATTTGTGGGCTTATATAATCTCATAGAATTAAGCTTTTAGAACTGGAATATCTTACATATAAAAACATAAATAATATAGGCATTTATATATACACTATATATAGACTTCTATTTAGAAGGGGAGGAATAGACACATATATAGTAAGAAGATGGCTAGTGAACTGGACAGAAAGAAAGAGGGAGAGATTTTGAATATCCAGTTTCTATCCCAGGTGATGTGAACAGTGTGCAAATAGCTAAACAGTAAATAAATGCCAAACATAACTTTTAGACTCTGACAGGATTTGCAACATATATGTATATGTGTGCATGCAGATACACATCATCCATTGATTATTTCCTAACAGCACTTTTACGTGAAGTATATATTTCTCAACCTAAAATGTAAGTCTATTAAATAGTAATAAAAATTTAAGTAATAGTGATAACTCCAAAGTCTGGGCTGAGCAGAGAGTTTTATCTGGCTGCACCACAACACCAGACACAGTGATCACAAAGCTGTTTCCAAACTCCTTGCATGAAAGGCCATACAAACAAGTCCATCTCTGATTGTTACAGCAGTCCCATTACAGTGAAACCACACCAAAGATATATGAGTATGAACAATGATGCTCAGGAAAAAGTGAAGTATACTGATCTTTAAACAGAGGCAACTTTAACAGCAAAGGTATTATGGACACTACCTATTTTAATGTCTGTTGTCAATATAAAAATTAATCCAGTTTAAACCAAAGAAACACAATATAGTGCACTTTTATAATTGCATTTCAGAACAGATGGCTAATCTAGTAAAATAAAATAATTTGTCTTACTGTTACTTAAAAAAAATACTACCGTATCAGTAAAATAAAAATAGGGAAGACAACATATTCAAAGAACAAACTAACTGGACTGAAAAAAAAGCCCCACAAGGTTTTTCTTTCAAAAGCTGAGTTCTTTCACCAAACATTATTTCCTGAAAACACACACACACACACAAGTAGTACAAAAGCTTTAAGCAGAAAATGTAAAATTTTAAATGCAACTCGATTGATTCAGTTATCAAGAAATAATTTTAATCGATTCTGATACTGAAGATTTGCCAAAGAACTCCAAAATCTCTACTGAGAAGTGTAATGGTGACAGCAAAGCAGCAATTGTGATTTTACGCATCACTTACTTGACACTGCTGGTATATTCTCTCTCTCTGTCTCAATTCTCATATATATGTGTTCTCTCATATACTATCACTTAGTAACAACAATAAAAAATTATATTTAATCATGGGAAAACCCTTTAAAATCATTGTCAAACTGCATGTCACATTTTCTCTATATACTCCTTGAGTGGTCTATTTAAGAATCCATTTTAGCTACTCTTCCAGATAAGCTTATCCATAAGAATCATACATTTCCCCATAGGTAGAAAACAAATATAATTTGTCACATGTTGTGCTATACAGACATTTCTGCACAGTTGCTGCACTATGCTAGAGTGTCTGAAGGGGAAGACACCCCAGGTAGTTGGCTGCAGACACATCTCAGCAACATGGCACGTACTTACAATTTGACACATATAGTCTTTATAAATCCAATGTCTATGAAGTCAAACAAATCTCCTTCTTATTTATAGTAGCAGGCAAGAGCAGATCTCTGCCGTCTTGTTACACAGATGGTTGTAACATTTTTATAGTTAACTTACAACCACTGATGCCTGAGGAATAGACACACATCTGCCTCAAACTGCCAGTCCTGTAGGCTCTTCTTTTTAACTTCAGCTACCAAAAATACAGTCGAAATACATGTAACACCACCAGCCCCCAAAACCTACCACAACAAAAAGCCCCTTACAAATTTGCATAAAATGCATTATTATTGTTAATGTTACACAGATTGGACAGTGATCACACACATTACAGAAATGCCAATAGTAATACCAACTCAAATCACCAAAGCCAACATTGTAGGAAAAATCCATAGCCCCAGACAACATATACTGAACTTAGTTTGGAAAAACATTTGGACAAAAAATCATCAGAAGTTTCTAAATTTATGATCTATTAAAAAGATTTCAAAAAAGCCTCGTATTTCATACAAATTACCGTCCATATGCTTTGGGCTTTTTTTCTGCTTGATAAAAAGTAAAGGCATGGTTGGCTTATCTTGAAAAAAGGATGATCTTCTCCTAGTTGAAGACCTGCTCGCTATATTTGCTGCACTTCCACACATCATCTGGGTCTTTAATAGGAAATAAACACAGAAAAGAGCTAGCTATATTGAGTTTAAAGTTTCCCATTTCAGACACTGTCCTCAGAAGAAATTCTCTTCAAGAGATGACTTAAAAGCAAATGCTTGCTTTATGAGAAGAAAAACAGATGCAGAAAAGCAAAGCTGTAATTAAACCTTGTACCTACAAGAGTTATTAACTAAGTTCAGTGAATGTTTAGATAGCATGATGAAATCCTGACAGCCTGGGCAAATATTAGTTATTGATAAATATGTCCCATTAATAACAGATCTCAGCAGATTCTTATCTTTTGCTTCTTGCTCCCCAGATTGGAAGATAATAGAGATTGTAAGAAAGTAGACATGCATTTACAGAACTGGTCTAACTACAGAGGTGAAAAGGCATGCTTGGAGTTCAGATGGAAAACAGATAAAGGAGAGAATAAACCAACATTATATGTGTACACTTATTCAATTAATTCGATTTGGATTTTTCTCCCTCTGGAATCTATTTTTTTATGGAACACAGAAGAAAAGCAGAAAGGTAATTTAACCTTTCATTTTTGCTACATAATTTTTTCTTAAATTCTTGGCTAGTTTCTATTTTTTATAGCTGCCTTATAAGAAGTTCAATACTTCTTCTACCTGCTAATTTCTACTCTGAACACCTATCTACAGAATGGGAATGTGAAGAATGTAATAATAAAACTTGAGGTTGAAGATTTATGCCAATGTGCCCTTTGCCACATAACAGACAAGAATTTATTTCTCCAAGATTCAGATCCATGAAGTCACACAGTGGCAGATCACTGACCCTTTATCATGGTAATTAACACATTTAAGATCATCTAAACTTAGCTAGACAAATCATTGTCTAAAATCGAAAGTGCTTAGCTGCAAAAGTATCAGAACAATAGCAACCTAATGTAAAAAAAACCTCAACATATACACATGCACAGATCCACAGTGTTGCTAGATTAACAACACCCAGTGAACACCTCTTCAGAAACTGCAATGCAGCCTTAACGTGTCACCCTAGTCCTGCAGATTGCACGTCTTTCCATTCAAGCATGCCCCAAACAGCATGCATCAACTGTATAATTTTGAATGGACATCTACTTCTTTTAAGGATGCATTTCACTGAACAAAAACACATTGAAAGAGATGGATATTTGCGTTACATCGAAAAGAATGATTCAAAATCAACTTCAGTGAGTGCAATTTAAAGTAATCCATTTCTTTGAAGCCTGCTTCTATCATTTTGGACTGTATTAATTTGCAGCACATAATTCAGATAGAAAGATAGGAATAGCAGAGAAAGAGTTATTTTGTTCACTTTAAGGAATGCAACTATGACAACGGCCAAAACATTGTTGCTCCAAAAGAAAGTGCAACTGATCAATTACATATTGCTCCTTCCATGAAATAGTAGCATTGGGCCCTGTTATATTCTTCTAGGAGAACCCAAGTAGCAATAGACATTTCTTTTTAAACAAATATCACAAATACAACAATTTGAATATTATTCAAATAAAAATGTTAGGTCTTAAGTAGAAATTATTTTGATACAAGAAACTTTCCAGTGAAAGCCAGAATAACAACAGCTAGGAAATTAGGTAGGAACCCACTTTGCAGGACTGCGTTGCAAAAAGACTGGTGCTATTTGTAACTGCATACGAAGGGGAAACAAATTGTCTTAAGAAACAATCCTCCTGTACAGTATTTTGCTGTGGTTATTCCTATCCGTGTGATGAATGAAAATCTGAGGCAAAGTATATTATTTATTATTTGTTCTGCCATTACTAAATACCATAGTCAGATCTCTAGTTTCAAAATCAGAAGAGAAAAATCACTATTTTTATTTGGTGGAAGACCTTCAACAAAATATGAAGGAACTGGGAAATTTATTTGTACTAATAGTTATACTTTCTACTTTTCTTCACCTATATCTGATTACTTCATAGACAGTTACAGCACTTAAGAACTGGTACTGAAAATCTATTACAGTTTTCACATGAAAATTGAAATTAGGTTACACTGAATTTTTAAAGTAGTTTACTATATCAGTTTTGTTACTTACTACCTGCATTTTAAATGAATATAGTACAAGATTGTAATTAAAAATATGTTAAAAGACTCCTCTCATAAAATTCTGGTAGAATATACTGTTCATGAGTCAAATACCTGATAATCTGTCATATTTATGTATTCTAAAATATTAAATAAGACAAATGCTATCACTGTCCTGTTTTCTCTCCTCATTGTCAGCAAAACAGCAGCAGAAGGTAAGGCACTGCCTGCAGCATGACCACTCTGCTTTCAAACCACTTTCTGTTCTGGATTAATGCTTTCAATCTTTTTAGTGTATAATCATTACTGCTGCAGCAGAGAATTAGCAACATTTTCCAGTAGATCTATTTTATTTGGTTCTGCTGGAGGAAAGGTTTTCCTAAAAACTTAAAGCAGTCTTACATTAAACTAGATACTGATAATTCTACATAAGAACAGTTAGGAATAAAAAAAAAAAAAAAGAAGAGAAAAGATGTATTTTTTTTTTCACTGAAAGTAACCCCGACTCTCCAGTGCATGTCCCCCATATGCTAAGAATCTACTACAAGTAAAGAAACCAAAAGGGAGGTGAGATAAACAGAATGTGGTCATACACACTAGGGACACAGTTGTAGCATTTTTGATGCCTTTGTTCTCTGAGCTATTAAGGACAGTAACAATCCTAGGTTATAGAAGAACAGGAGGAGATTGAGACAGATTTGAAAAGGAAGATGAAAGAGGGGGTCTGGAAGACTGAAAAGAATGCATGGAGAGCTTGCAAGAAACAAGCTGACTTGGACAGACTGAAGAGATGACCGGGAAAAATGAAAAAGAAATTATTAGTTGGGGGGGGT
>JAOEHY010039391.1:0-47092 GCA_025447955.1 Psilopsiagon aurifrons
AGAGAGGGAGAGAGGGAGAGAGGGAGAGAGGGAGAGAGGGAGAGAGGGACAAAAACTCCGGCGAAGTCAGATGATGCTGAAAGTTGGCTTTGGTGGGCCAAGCAGCCACACTAACATGCATATGCTTTTATCATCTTCTATGAGATCTCTGACATGTGACTAACACCTAATTCTTGTTTCCCCATTTCCTTTCATATTTCCAGTTTCCACACCCAGGTTGCATTCAGGAATACAGCAGCAGAGAATAGAAAACCAGCTCATTGCTTGTTGTCTGCAGCCTGGTGAAGGGAAACACAGGACTTGTCTGGAAAAAATACGTCAATTCTGTAAGAATTCAATTTCTGCGTCAGAACAACTAAAATACTGTAATTTGAATAAGCAAGCACCCACTTTTTCAGATGCTCATCCAAGCTGAAATAAACCTTTGTGTTCTGCTGTTAAAGATGACTACTCATACATTTTCACAGCTTGGATACTTGATGGTGCTGGAAAGCTCTGAGCAGAAGTGGAGTGTATCCCGTGACACATAAAGAGTGAATTACAGTGTTCTTTGATAAGTGTCTTTACAACTTTTGCATCTGAAAATATGCATCTTATGTCAGCCACAGTAGCAATCACAATTTGCACATTGGGTACACCACTGAATGTATTCCCGATCTCAGCACACAGGATCCAGACAGAACTCCTCCTTCACCCCCTCTTTTCCCACTCCAATGCAAAGGTGCTTGGTTTTCTTTGTCCCAACAAGTCCTATTGCCTGCTGCTATAAGACAGTGATACCAATACAACGCCAGTTTTAACTAAACCACCCACCCTGCAATTTAGTAGGTGATTCTGGGATACTGCATTTCCAATCAAATAAAGATTAAACCAGGCATCCCCCTTGTCCCATTTATTGTTATTAACATATAATTTACAGTTCTCTTTATTTACCAGTTCTTACCACAACAGTGGCATACTTCACAAAGCGATTTTGAGTATAACATTAAAATGGTTTAAGTCTTTTTCCCCTGTAAATGACATAAAATTAATTCAAATTGCAGTGCATATAAAAAACACAGTGTGATCACAGGGTTTAGCCTATCCTGCAATAATTCCATCAGTTTGCTCTTTGTTTGCTACATTTCCATTCAGAAGCCTGGCATCCCCCTGTGTACGAGACATTGAAGTGCTCACAGCCTCTTAACATCTAAGCTCATCAGCACAACTGCACAGACATCTCTTAGCAAACATCAGCTATTGGCTCAAGTTTTTGGTGGGTTTTTAAAAACCCTTAAAGCAAATTCTCTCTTCACATTTCCATTGGTAGGAAATCATTGCTATGACTTCCAGTATGGAATCACATAAAATTCACCAATATTATTCAAAGTACTACTACTACATGCCCTAAAGATGATGTTAATCATCACTGGTTTATCCTTCAGACCTATTCATATAATTGCTGCCAGACTAATTACTGTATCTCTCATTCCTAGGGCTCCAGCAACCTCAGTGAACTCCAACTCTGAGGGACATTTTATCTTATATTTCAGAAACTCCTCCAATTTCCACAAATTCCACAGTCAATGTATGAATGTGGCAGAGCAGATGCTCTTTGTGCTGTTACAGTGACAAACCAGTGTAAAACCTGGCTCAGCAAATACTGACTTGCAAATCACTTGCAATAGGCTCTATCTTTTTAATCTTAAACAAAGACATGTATTATGATCTGGACTCCATAATTCTTTTGAGTCCTGCTGAGTTTATGCAAACAGCCTGTCCTTGTGGGTGTATTTGCTAATTTGCATGTACACTCTCAGTGCCATTCCGTATATCTGCTTTCAATAATCCAAGCAACCAAAACGGTGAAAATCCGAAATCAAAATGAAAGAAAGCAAAGGGATGACAGATCTCACTGGTGTGAAAGAAAATCAAAGGAAACTCCATGTGATGCTTCTTTGTCACCATAGAACACCCGAAATTCCACACAGCTACACTGTACCTGAAGAAGGCTCCTTTTGTCCAAGCCCTGATAACAAACACAGTAAGCTAATTAGATGAAGTGATAAATCAAGAAGCTGAGCATTCAAGAGCCCTTGACAGCCCTTCCCCCAGCTGCCAAAGAAAACCCAACAGGACAAACCCATCTGATGGCACACTTGACTGACTGTTACAGTGCTACTGCGTCCCAAATAAGAGAATAAGCTTCATGCCGCAACAGTTCCACTAAAATCTTCTTAACAATGCCCTGGGTACTACTTGATTCTTTACAGTCAACTTTGGTAGAGATATTTTGAACAAGCACTGACTGCTCACGGATAAACCCCTACAGACAGTTAAAGGAATCCAGAAGGGATGCAAAAAGCTTAGCTGGGAAATTTAAGATACCACTGAGATACCCAAGTACAGTATTCAGTGAAACTGCAATATCCTTAATTATCTACATCCCTCTGTCATTGCTTGTGTCCTGTACTTAAGAATCACACAAAAAAACTGTATAGTGTAACTAAGCCTCACCTGTCTGTATATATATCAAGTAAAAACAATCATTTAGGACCTTACTCACTTGGGCAGCTTTTCACGTTGCTCTGCTAAAAGCAACATGATGGCAATTACTGAATGCCATCACAGGGCTCACAGACCACTACAGAAACCACTATCTACTACGTTATAATGACATATGATGGTAGTTAAACCATTCACATTTACCAACCAGGAGCACACAGATGGTCAATTGTTGAAGCCTAGCTGATGACTTGCTTGCTAAGCCACTATAACATACTCAGGGTCTTAGGAGTAAATGCAAAGGGCTCTCACTGGAAAAAAAAATCCAGGAGGTTTGTATTGCTAATTGATTTGGATGCTTCTTATTACCAACCCTCACTAGGAACTGTGTTGCTCTGCAAAATACCTTTTACAATTTTTAATACTTTTTTTTTCAAAGAAAAGGTACCAGATAGTTTCCCAGTTCTTCTACACCCACTCTTTGACATCCTGTTGCACCTCATTGCTGCACCATGGCCATCTTCTGATGGTTATTAGCTCCTGTGGTATTCAGGATGTGACTTGGACACAACATGATGAGGTTCATAGAGGCTAAAGGACAAACCACAGTTTTACAGGACACTTTCCCTCCCCATATTCTGGAACTGTCTCTATGCATACACCACAGTAGTACACAGCACTCAAAGGTTAAGACTACTCCAAATCCCCCCTAAGAACTGATGCCATAGAAGCAACCATTCCTCACCATGGGTCTTGCTCTGTGGAGCAGGAAGCAGTTTTCCTTCCACATCACTGCAAGTCATGGCCAGGAGTCCCAAGAGGCACAGCACTGCAGGGCTAACACTGCTGATGCATCCAGCTGGAACCCAAAGCTCAATAATAGCCACGTCAAAAAATGAATTTAATAATGAGGAGAATTTCTGTGAAACCACAGCACCATCACCTGGTGAAACGCCTGCATTGCTTTCTGCTCTTACAGCCGGACTGCTGCAAGCGTAAACATTTTAATACCTACCACAGCATCACACTGAGTTTTACTTTATATTATAGCACATTCATGTAATTGTGTTTAGACTGAAAAAAAGTAATTTTCTCAGTACTGTTTTTACCATTTTACCACTGTTTTCTTCATCTTCCAAGTGCCAGGTCCATTAGTTCTTCCTTTACCTCAAGTCTCACAGGAGGGGATTATTAAAAGCACTAGATCTTCAAATGAGTTCTGGAAAAATCCCTCATCCAGGAAAATACAAATAAATCCCTAACCAGTTCTTCTAGTTCAGTGAGAAAGATAAGCATAAATCCAACTCTGGCTCCAATCTTTTTACAACCTAAGAAGTCCATTGCAAAGGAAGACTCATGGTGCTTCACTGTATGTTACCTGTACTGTTACTTTAAAATATTTCTTAACTGTTAAATTAGAGACATTCCTGCTCAGGGCAGGTTTAACTCTGCCTCCCTTGCAGTTAAGTAGGATGGGATGACCCCATTTAGTACCTCAATCTCTGAGGCACCCTATAAATCTGCTATGGGAGAACAGCGGAGTAGAGCTCCTGCCAAAGAGGAAAGAGCCAAAAGTGGACACTGTCAGTCTCTGAGCTGGGAAATCAGATGATAAAACCTCTCAAGACAAGATATTCTACCAGAACTCCTGCAAAGCAGGGGATGGGGCACGCTGCATTACCTTGCAGTCCTGAATCACAGAACTCAGCCCAGGCATCAGATAAATAAGCCTTAATCACAGAGCTCTCGGACTGATAATCAGGGACTGCATAGCTTTGAGTGACTAATGAAGTTGCAGTGGGGCATTTACTAAGTGATTTTTACAGCAAACATCATCAATTTCCTTGCTATGAAATGTAGCACTTCAATGACAGATTCAGAAGTGGCTCAGCAACCTGGACCCTGGGGAAAAGGGAAGTGCCAAGGTGACTTTGTCAGTCACTGCAAGCACCATAGTCTCTGTGGTCCATCCATATGTTGCCTCCAACTGGATTTGAGGACCATTTTGATGCAGCAGAGCAAACTCTTAAGAATGTCCATCTGGCATCCTGGGTGAGAGCTCTGACAACCAGGCTCTTAGACAGCTAGATGGGTGCATCTCTGTCCTGGGTTCAGGACAACCTCGTGTTCAGAAGACTAGGAAGCCTCTTACAAGTTTTAACAAAGCCAATATTCTTCAAGAAAACATTTTTCTCATTTTGAGAAGCCAGTGTTTTCTAACATAAAAGGAAGTCACGTAGAAGTCCACAACCAGCTCCAATTAGTATCCTAGATTATTATCCAAAATTACTATCCTATTCCTCTGGGCGTGTTGGGGGAAAGTCCTTTCATTAAGTTCTGCAAACATGTTCAAACACACTGCTCTACCCTTTCCTTTACTTGGCTGCTCTGTGTTTGTGCAGTCTCCTGAGTTGGCAGCAGCTCAGTGCTTCTGTGGCAAAGTAAGGGGAGAACAGGCTGTATTTGGTACCTGTGGGAGATAACACATGCTCCCCCCTAGGGAGACTGAGCTGTCTCAGCAACTGAAGCCAGATTGCAGCTCCCCAGCCAAAGCAAGTCATTGCAGCCATTTACAGTCTCCTTCCCTTTTCCCAAAGGAAATGAGCTACAGAACTGCTTTTCCCCACAACCACCCCATGGTTCTCAATCTCTTTTGAACACCCACACGAGCAGGACACAAATGCCACTCTGTGCAGCAGTTCTTCAGGATGGACTTCCGTTACTTATTTCTGGTCTCACCTGAAATCATGTCAAAGTGGTCTTAACTGAATGATGTCAAACAGGCACAAACTGGGCTGGTGGAAACAAATAATAGCCACATGGAAATCACACCCAAACCAGACCCAGATCACAGGCTAGGGTTACAAAAGACAAACTCCTGCAGATCATTAACTTAAAAACTAGAAGTCACAAACTAAAAAAGCCAGTTAGGCCCCTTGAGAGCAAACCCACTGATGGAGAAGACCATAAAAACACAGTGCCAAAATGTAACAGCTGTGTGCACAGGTATTTTCATAGACGAACACTCTATAGTATCTCATCATTTGTTACTGCTAGCCAGTAACCAGAACTCATTTAGTAATTGAACACAGTAACACAGGCAGTGAGGAGCATGCACACAAGATGACTCTGCTGGCACCGCACAGCTCATTGTTTTAAGTCACAATTGACAAGACTCCACTGACACAGATTAAATGCAGCTGCAAGACCCAAATGGACAAGATGGACAAAGTGCTGGGGAAAAGAAACAGAAGAATGTCAAATTCACAGTTGTGTTCCTCATGAATGACTATTTAGTGACCATTTCAACATGAGTCTTTGGTTATTAAAAGGAAAACAGATGCACAACTAAGATTTAAATAAAAACTAATGAAAAATAAAGTTGTGAAAACAGCTACCTATCTTCAATAACAGGAACTAAGAGACTGTGTCAAGCACTTGCATTAAGTGATAGCCACAGTCATGATAGCTCGACAAAAAGCAAAGGATCATTGAGAGCTTTTGGAATTGCAGCACTTCTCCTACACAGATTTCAGAGTCTGCAGGCATTTATCTCAACTCACTAAAGCAAGTACAACTGTCTTTTGCTATACCAAAAACTGAAAAGCTGCCAGCAATGCTTATGCATACTAGAGAAAACATTCTGCATGACTTCCATCTGGTATTCATCAATCTAACTGGATGTAAGGATGGCATATGTTAGTGTTCTCCCACAGCCTAGAGAAAGTAATCATCTTGCCCTCCTTGATGCAAACATCACATTTTTGCATCAAACCTATTTTTATTTAGTAGTTTTCAACATGCTACAAACATGCCCATCTAGGAGAAGGCCTTCTGGGCATTCCTACTGGACGCACCAGGACTGGCTGGTGTTACATCTAGTTTTCCGAAGTCTATCTACCAGGGAATCAAAGAATCAGGCTATAGAGAAAGTGCTGGGTGGTTAGAACCACCGGAAGATGTGGGGCTGTCACTCTGCACACAGAGTAGAAGCTACCTTCTATCTGGACAAGAACCAAAATTCAAACACACTCCATTTTCCATCATCAGCAATTTCAAACTTGCTGCACACCATAAAAATCACACAGGCAAGCTAAATTGCTCAAGATTATGGCAATGAAATCCCAAGCAGATTTTCATTTCGCTTGGTTAACCAGTGTTTTCTACTGAAGTGCAGACCTTCCAGCCAGCTTTGTTACAGAAGGAAAATAGCTGTGTCTCAGTGAAGTTAACTGCAGAGATGTGCATTTGCTAAAATACACACATATTTAAGGCTGAAGACATAACGAATTAAAACGGTTGCACTTCTAAGAGCGAAGCAAATGGATGAGCTAGCCAAACTCTTAAGTAACACCCACCAAAACCACACAAGGGTTTATATTTCTGACTGATAAACCACTGCTACAGAGACAGTGTGAAGTCAAGCCCAGTAAATTCATAGTAAGACTCTCTTCCACGTAAATGGACACAGGATCAGGTTCCAGGCTGAGCCTGCTCAAGTTTCAGCTGGCAGATGTGGAACACAGTATTCTCTGCCAAGGAGGCACAAGCTCAGGTTTGGAGGTTTGTTTTTTCCCATTGCTTATTGAGTTTTAAACTATTGCTATTAAATAAATTAAACAACGAGAACCTCCTGACAATGTTGGGGAAATAGACAAAGGAATTCAGCAGCTATTGAAAACAAACAGCAGCAAAAAAACTGCTCAGTACTTCAGATTCTATTGAAAACAGCCGTTTTCTCCCCTCACAACTATTTTCTTTGAATCTGATGTCCCAGTCCTGCTCTCTGCATTCCATGGTATTAAACTCCTTAAAAATGAATGGGAAACACACAAACCCAAATAGCAAGCTGGCAGCAAAATTGTACCAACTACAGGGAAATGTAATAGAGCTTTCAACATCACCAGCCAAGAACAACCCAGGAAGGATTATTTCTAGTGCTTTGCATTTCACAGGGAAGAAGAATGATTTTTTCCCCAGCATAGTGTGAAAGGGGCACCAGTCAGTCTTTTCTGGCCTTTCCTACTTGCCCATAGTAGTGTATTTATCACTGCAGGACACACTTTAGACATTAAAGCACAACTACCTGTTTGTGAGAAATATGGACTCTGCTAAGACACTTGAGTGGCCAGATAGGAAGCCTTTCATCTAACAGTATGCTTGCAAAGCACGAGGAAGTGCCATACAGCAGACACCTGAGCTAGCTCATTCTGTTTCCTGCCATGAGCTCTTCATTCCCCACATCACTCCTGTAGCCCTTCTCTCCCAATCTCAGGGGGAATTTATCTTTCTTGAACAGCAGCTCATGATTTTCTATTTTTAAATTACGGTCCTAATCAAACAGTGACTGTAGTGTTGTGATACCTGATCTTTGTCCAAGCCCTAAATAACACAGGAAGAAAACATGAAGTGTTATCAATGGACAGTTGTTTAACAAGTTTTCATAACAAGAGGAACACTGCAGTCACCTGAGCTCTTCATTTGGACAGAATGAGCCTGCTATTAGCAGATGAAGGTACAACAACCTCCCTGGAAGGAAAAGTAGAGAAAAATGTCTTCAGGATCCCACCCTCCCCATCTACTCCTTGCTGAAAGCATCACTGTAACAGAAAACCAAAATGTAGATAGTCAAATTTTAAGGACATGAGGGGACATAAGGTCTTACCACATGAAGAGAGGCACAGCTTCAGCAGTGTATTTCTGCTGAAGAAGCATAGCTTCAAGTTGAGCACCAGTATTTGTTTTAGAAAAAACATTAAGCAATTTTACTTCCTCAGTGCAGGATCCCCCTTGCCAGAGAGCTGCCATCCCAAGGGTTAACAGCTTGCAGTGATAAAATCGTATACCAAATCCACAGTTTCCACACAGCATGTTTCAAGATTCCATGTAACTGAAAAAAAAACAAGCCAGTTATAACAGGGGACACCATGTGAGGAGCAGAACCATGGCCATGCTGATTACCGGCACTAGGTGATTCTCCCTAGGAGGCTTTCTGTGGGTTTTACTCTGTGATGGTATTTTTTGATTTTAAAAACAACAGAATCTTCACCCATGACAAGCAAAAAAGCACAGTCACCAAACTGAAGGCTCAGCTCAGAGCAGTGCCTCTGAGGAAGGCCCACAACCACCGCGGAGATGGGGCTGCACTGCTCCGTAACCCCACTCACCAGCACTCTGGTGAAGCAGATCTGCAGATCTTGGCTCACCACCTCTATCAGGTGCCCGAGAAATCTTCCTACAGGTAATTTTAATACAAAGGTGGGAGGTTTTCATGCATAGACATCCTCTACAACCAACCCATAACTCTGAGAAAAAAATCTATACTGCCTATATTTAGTTTTGCCCGATTAATGCTTTGGAACAGGAGAAACAATAGCTATTGATTTCAGTTGTAACTGCCCATTATTCTGTTTTCGGCAGGACATAGTTCAATAAAATGAACAGAAACAGGAGCAATGTTCTATAGCAGTATCATATTAATGATTGTGAGGCTAATCATGTCTTATTGAGCTGCGAGGATCAGCAAGCCAAAATCATAAAAACGGAAGATGTGTCCTCGAGCTGCATATTTAGTCAATCTATTCAACACGTACTTTATTTTTACATCACGGCACTGAACATGTTCACTTGTGTACTTTCTTGAAGCAATTAAGACTTAATAACTTGACACCTCACCATGACTGTCTCCTGTTTTGCCATCTACATTTTACATCAAGCAAGTAATAGAGGAGCGAATAAAAATCTGTGAAGGTCCTTTTAACCTTGACAGTCTGTCGCATTATGAAAATCAGAGAACATCAAGAATTGCTCTTATTTTTCCAGTCTTTCCTCTCATCCAACACAAGGATTTAAACATTTACATGCCTATTCATAATTTATTGGAGCATTTGCAGCTCATGTCATAAATATAGGTCTAGCCTGCAGGAAAAACAATGACTAATAGTTAAAAGAAAGCATTCCAATTAGCCATTGTGAAGTACACCCATGTGCACTGCTTGGTCCTCAGGTGCCAGTGAAGACCAATAGGGAAGTGTGACATCAAATACATCATCCAGAAAAATGTGTCACTTTCAAATAGCAACAGCAGTTAGATCAGAGACTGACTTTCTCTCCTGGTACATACCAGTAGGAAGACTTATCTTTAAAGAAGTTCCCAAAGACGTGAACCCCTTAAGGAGGCTGAGGGGGAAAATCTGAGCTCCAAGCTGTGCTCCCACTGCTGGGACATGCTGCATTCTGCTTCAGAGGACCTGTGCCAGACTAGATTTTCTCCTTCCAATTTCAGTGTTAAGCAGAGAGCCAAGAGATGCTGCCTCTCGGAGGAAAGTTACTGCTTATCTGCACCTCATACTCGTGTTAGATGGGAATTCCACTCTGGCCATGCTTGCAACTCAACAGGACATTGTCACAAGGAGACCCTGTTTCTCTCAGCTATTTCTCCTGTCACAACGCAGCAGCCTTGCCAAATGCCATTCAGAGTTTGCTTGGGTGCCATCTTTGGCATCCTTGCCACAGACTGTTGACCCTTAGATTAACAGACCAGAAAACACATGCATCTCCTCACTCTGTCAGGAAGCATTCGTATGTCTCCAAATGGGGCTTACTGAAAATGCCTTTTGCTCCAAGATCATATCTATTTCCATGGTCCTTCTTGCACTGTGCACCTCCAGCCTAAATCCAGGTTTTAAAGATAGAAGACTACAGTTTGCTTATGCTCTGTAGACTTACAGCAACATAAAGATTTTGCAAATAAGAACATGCAAAAACAAGCTAAAGTGGATGTAGATTTATCTGAGGGCTTATGGGAGCCACGATGTCTTTTCTTTCCACTTCCACCACCTTATTACTAGTAACTGCTTTAGTGTGTGCTACATCCCATCCCACAGCCATGGTCAGAGGCTGTGGATCATGCTGCTCACATAAGGATGGCACCTGCTTCCACTTCCAGTTTCATATGGTCACAATTAACAGCTTGCTTTGGAAAGGCACAGGGACCCTGGAAACAGTGCATCTGGAAGAGGTTCCACGTATTAAGCCATTTATTGCATTGAATGACTTTCATATTAAGAGATTTCAGTGCACTCAGTAGTGTGGACAATATTTTTCTAGTATTTTAGTATAGATTTTCTTTAACTTCTTCTGGAGGATCAGGAATTTATGGAATCTGAGATATGGCCTGGTCAGTTTTTACATCAAGACCCTTCTGCCTTTACAAGTGCCTAAGAACAAGGTAAGAGCAGAGAGATTTGACAAACACCAAGAGACACCTCTGTTCAAATGTAAAGCATGTTTTCTTCCTGAATACATTATGTTAAATCTGCATGTAAATGAGAAATGTATAAATAGAATTGGGCATTAACTGACATTAGACTTTTTTTAATGGGGAGGAGGCAGGGGATGTTGTTATTAAAGGACTTAAATTCTAACATCTGTTCTTAATTCTACCAGCTTATTTGTCTGTTTATACCTACAGGCTTTCAAGACATCATTCAACACTACTAATTAAAGCTGACAAGTTTTGTTCACTGCGATGCTTTCCTCTATCCCCTCAAACCACTTACTCATGTCAGTGCTGTCACTGCAGGTGACAGTGCTTCTTGATCGAGAGATGACAAGAGGCCAGAGTGCCCCCAAAAGGGATGAGAAGAGGTTCACGTTTTCTCCCCTCTTCTGTCTGAGAAGAGACGCGATGGATGGCAGTGACCATTGCTCTCTCTGCGTCTCCTGGCTGGGTCAGAATCCTCCAATTTTCTACCACAGCTGACTTAAGCCGCAAATCCACGTCTATATTCTCTAGAATATTTCTAAAATGCCACAGAAATGGGACTCCAACTTAATAGTGACAGCAGTTACATCTGGAAATGACATGCCATGTTACCGACACATACAAACATGCATTCTGTTTTTCTTAGCAGTATGAAGCCCATCTGCAGCCATGCCCTAAGGAAACTTGCTATTTGTGCTTCAGCAAAAACAGCACAATTTGATTCAAGAGAGTAGCAGTGCATAGGCAAGTAGTCCAGGCCTATGAAAGCACTTGTAGAAGTGATTTGGCTCAGACAAAGCAATGCGCCTTTATGGAAGAAGCCACAACTACAAATGTCAACATTGCTTCGTACTTTGGATTTCAGACATCATAGATACAGACAGCAATATTATTAGTTAGCCACTTTTTATGTTTTCTTTTAAACCAAACCAACCAACCCTATGTCACCCAGAGCATACCAGAGGAAGCAAGCAGGCCAAGAAACAGCACCAGCCTCAGAACTCTGCATCGTCTATACTTCCCATTGCCTCAGCACACTATCGCTAATGCAGGAGGCAGATGGGTGACTGCCGTGACCCACACTAGGCTGAGCAGACAATGAGACATGCAGCAAGGAGGAAACCCAGCGGGGTAACGAGTCAGTCGGTAGCTGTGCACACTGCCACTCATTCGCTGATTGCCACACGGAGTTTTCTTATTTTTACACACACATGGGTTTCACAATCAGAATAGCCCTTTTTTTCCTCCTTTTTGGAACAACCAACATGCTTCCAAGTGTATTTTTAAAGCTGTTTCAGTCTGGAAGAGGCCTTTTGTTACACAGGCACAGATAGCTTAGTACCTGGGGGCCTGGCTCCCTGGGTGAGGTGTCTAGACATCTCTGCAGTGGAAATAACTGCACAGCCTAGCAATGTGTTGAATTCACCAGCTTTAGCATTAGGAGTAATTTCATGCCCTGGGTTGCCATAATCAAACACATCTGTTGCATGAAAATTATCCACTGCCAACTAGAGTGCAAAGCACAATATGCCCAAGTTATCTGTATTCTCAAGTTCAAATTTGCCTCCTAAAAGACTGTGTTAAATACCACACATCATAACAGCATCAATACTGCTTCAGTCACTCCAAAACTCACATGCAATTCAAACAGATCTAAAAAAACCCTTTGAGGAGGTATGGACTGAAATCAGGAGGGGAAGCTTTGACAAGTATTTTTTCAACAACTACCACACTGTGTGCAGTATTAGAAATTATGTATTCCAAATACTGTCACAAAACCAAATTAAAGCACTTCTCTCAATCCTCTAAGAAGCAAAACCAGTCATAAAGAAAACAACTGTTAATTTCAGCCAGTTTCTAGCTTCATTTGTCTACAGCTACACTTTCATAGTTCAGTACACAAAAACATTATGACAGATATGCAAATCTGATATTTTCAGGCAGGAAAGGTGAAATCCCTATATATGAAAGGTTGAAGTCTGATCTTTAAAAGAAGCCTGAAGCTGCCTTCTGTCATCTCTCTTTCTCTCCTTGATTCAATAAGCAGACCCACAGCTTAAGGAAAATGATGATTTGGTCCACAAGAGGAAAAGAACAAGTGACCTCCCCAAACTGAGCCATGAATACACCTTTGCTTTGTGGGAAAATACTCTGGCACTTCTCAAAGAAAAAAAGAAAAGGAAGAATAAAAATCAAATTTCAGGTTATTAGATACAAAATTTTCCAAGTAAATAATAAAGAAATGAAGTAATAATATGCATTATGTCCCACTAACTCAATCACATTTCACATTGTTTCGTGAGTTCTTCCCTTATCCCTAGCCTAGAATCGGTACTAATTTTCCATAGTAACTGAAGCGGAAGATATTTTGCAACTGCCAGTTCCTCTCTCCAGAATAAAGGTAAATGCTCTTTCACAGAATCCCAGCCTCATTTGTATTGGAAGGGTCCTTAAAGCTCATCTGGCAGGCTAAAACCATTCCCATTGTCCTGTCCCTACACAGCCCCTTGTCCAAAGCCCCTCTCCAGCTTCCTTGTAGCCCCTTTAGGAACTGACAGCTGCTCTCAGGTCTCCCCTTCAGGAGCCTTCTCTTCTCCAGGCTGCCCCAGCCCAGCTCTCTCAGCCTGGCTCCAGAGCAGAGCTGTTCCAGCCCTCGCAGCATCTCTGTTGCCTCCTCTGGACTCACACCAACAGCTCCACATCTCTCTGGTGCTGTTGCCAAGAGCTGCATCAGGACCACGGAGGGGGCCTCCCCAGAGTGCAGCAGAGGGGGAGAATCCCCTCCCTGGACCTACAGCACACGCTCTGGGGGTGCAGCCCAGCAGACAGGAGGGTTCCAAGCTGCAAGTGCTACAGCCTGGCCGTGTTCAGTTTCTCACCAGCCAATACCCCTAAGTCCTTCTCCTCAGGGCTGCTCAATCCAGTCTGCCACAGCATGTGTTTGCGCTGGGACAGTCCCAACCCAAGTGCAGAACTTTGCCAGTGCAGCGGAAGGGCTCTCACAAAATAACCTCTCGAAGCAACACCAACCAGCAGAGCACCTTCAGCAAGCAGAAGCGTGAAGAAGCGTATCCACCGGCTAAAATGAAGCTCTCAAGTTATGAAGGCTTGCACCACAACAAACCCAAATGAACTTCAGTAGCACTGAAAGCTCACACCTACAAATGCGCTCACACAGCACATTCACACACAAACCTTAGAGCAGGTTGCTATGAGTATATCCTTTAAAAAGAGTTATCAGTTGCAGGAAAAGTTCCTTATAGAGATCTTCTTGAACCTTTAGAACACATCAAAATTCACAGGAACTACAACTGTATCAAACAATCCTCACAAATAAAACACTGGGTCTAGAGGAGGCACCAGAAACTAGCAAAGCACTTCTTCACTTCAGCAATGCTTTGGGAATGTGAATGCTCTGCATTTTCTTTTGAAATGTAGAGCTGCCTAATTAAAATGCAGCTCATAGAGCACCCAGGCTTGCTTCTGGATCACTAAGAAATGGGTCCGATTTGGAAATGTCAGGATCTGGTTAGCAATTCAAATGACCACACTGGTAATTACGGCTTTTCATGTTCCAGCATGTTGCACTGCATCAAAACTGACACAAATGCCTAGGTTTATAATATCACAGCATGGAAATAAATGTCCAAAATGATATGAAAATGTACTAGTAAGAGATTAATAACTGTTCTACCAGGAAGAAAGATGGCTCTTTTCAACCAGTATATTTAAAAAAAACCCTTCTCTGATAGCATCTCTCCTTGAGGGAAACTGAATTATATTATCACTCATAAGCTATAATCATTTCTGTCAGCACCAGTCAGAACATTTGAAGGAAAAGAGGAGGAGAAACAGGGAAGGGGATGGGGAAAAAAATAGTGTAATCTTATAAATAAGTCCAGAGAGATCCTACTTAAAGGTTCCCCTCCAGCATTTTGTTCTCTCTCCCACCCAGTGGACTAAAACATATTTCAAGTGTTTTATTTTGATCATAAAGTGAGGGAACTGTGTGGATAGGGACCAATGCATGGTGAGTGATGTGCTCAGCTCTCCCATC
Organism: Psilopsiagon aurifrons; assembly: GCA_025447955.1. Taxonomy (NCBI): domain Eukaryota; kingdom Metazoa; phylum Chordata; class Aves; order Psittaciformes; family Psittacidae; genus Psilopsiagon; species Psilopsiagon aurifrons. The sequence goes on from JAOEHY010039391.1 coordinate 14,808, forward strand.
TTTGGTACCAATATGTCATTTTGAAATACAAGCCTAAAGCAATATGCATAAAGGAAACTTTTTCTTTGGGGAAGGAGGAGGAAGAAAGGACTTTTGAAGTCTAATGTGCCCCCAGAAGTCTGTTTATGAAATAAAATTACTAAAGACACTGCTTGCTTTATTTGTTCTCTTGTGCAGCAGCCAAACCACACACCAGAGTCACTGAGCTGCCTTCTAACTATTAGAGCGGTTCAAGCAGAGATCAACACTCAGTACTTCTTCAGAAAGTACTTGAGGTGGAGACACCATGTTAATCCTACAATAGTTCATTTCCCTGCCTCAGATACAAATGAAAGTCTTCAAGGAAGGCAAATTCCAGTAGGAGCTCAAAATTGTATCTTTACAGGAATATGGCTTTTACTATTGGAGGCGCAAAAAGCATAAAACCTTTCCCTACTTAAAGCCATGCAGCTTAAGAAAGATTTTGCAGGAACCAGCACTTCACTTGGTTCATTATCTGCTGAAATTTATTAGGCGCATCTTCACTTTTAAACATGCATATATTTAATCAGCATTTTCTGTACCATCTCACATGCTCAGGAGGTGCAAATACACTGACGCACACTAGTGACCTGATCAAACCATTTAAACCATCACTCTGTGGTTGACTGGGCTATTGACTGCACTTCAGAGAGCTCTAAAGGCATGAGGAAATGAAAGGTATTTGCATGCTGGGGGGAGACTGCAGCACACTAAGCAAGCCTAGATGCCAGAGGCAGCCCTGAGCTTCAAGCCCTCTGTTGCTAGACACTACATAAACTCTGGTATCGTCTTTTCCCTCAAACTTATCTTCTGCAAATGCCACATCTTAAAGTATTTTAAATCCAAATTGTGTGTCATTGAAAAAATAATCAAATCCCAGCCTCACATTTACAATTAATGAGAACACTACAAGAAATAAGAAAACAACTGTCATGGGTTCCGCAGTAGCAGTCATTTTTCTCCTTCTTGGTAGCTGGTGCAGTGCTGTGCTTTTGACTTTCGGCCTGGGAACAGCACTGATAACACCAACGCTTTTAGTTATGGCTTAGTGATGTTTGGTCTGGCCAAGGACTTTCGGAGCCTCATGCTCTGCCAGGGAGGAGGGAAGCCGGGAGGAAGCAGAGACAGGACAACTGACCCAAACTGACCAAAGAGGTATTCCTTACCACAGCATGTCATACCTGGGATGCAGAAAGGGAGAGCAGAGAGGCCTGGAAGGGTGGTGGGGGTGCATGGCTTGGTCGGGCTGGGTATACGTGGTGAGCTGTTGTGTTCTCTTCCCTTGTATTTCCCTTGTCATTATTATTATTGGTGGTAGCAGTAGCGGTTTGTGTTATACCTTAGTTACTAAACTGTTCTTATCTCAACCTGTGGGAGTTGCATTCTTTCGATTCTCCTTCCCATCCCTCCAGGAGCAGAGGGAGAAAAAGGGGGGAAGTGAGTGAACAAACTGCATGGCTGATTTATGGCTTAAACCACGGCAACAACACATACTGAAAGCATTCAAGACTATGTACCATACAAAGCACCAGGCAATTTAGAGCAGCAAGAGAAATTGGCTGCCTACCTTATTTCTCCCAAGCTAAAGAGGTGTTTACACCCACTATCACCTCAAGAGTGTTTCCCTGCAATTCCAGAAGGGAGGTCAATTTTGCAGAGAACTCACTGTTAACTTTACAGCTTCGTCTAGTCTTGGCAGGAAGAAAACTACAGCCAAGAGTGCAAAATAAAGCTCCAGCCTAGCAAGGGACAGCATTACTGCTATGCTCTATTGTTTCATACCATCTCAGCAAGAAAACAATGGCTTGCTATGGTTTGACACAAGTCACCATGAAAACTTCTCTTTGCTTAAAGAAAGTCAGCAAAAATATACTAGGCAGTGGCTACACAGGGAAGTCATGAACTACTGTTCCACCACAATCAATAAAACCAATCCCAAAAAAGCAACAAGATAGTCATCCATGTAAAAACCACACACGGATTCTGCAAACAAGATGCTTCTGTCCCAAACTCAAGGTCTTATTCTACAGCTGGGCTATCTTAACATATAGATTGAAGGCAAAATCCAAGGAACTCTGGTGAAGCAATGGGACTATGCAGGAGGCAGCACACTCAGCTGTAACAAGATTATTTGGAGCATTTCTTGTCTTTAGAGCATGGAAAGTAATAAAATAAAAAGTGCAGTGTCATTTGGAATACATTTCTGCTAGGAATGCTTTGGTGAGGAAAGAAGCTTATAAATTCCTACTTGGACAATGAACCAGTGCACAGAAGCTTACCCACATGTTCTCTAATTATTCTTCTTATATCTCAATTTTTAGATGTACAAGTAAAAATATTTAATCTCAGTTGTAAAAGCATATTCTCAAAGTATTAAAAAGTAGAGATTTTCCACCAGGTTAACTTAAAATAAAAATACCACTGTAATTTTTATTTATTTGCTTCTGTAACAGTTCACTCAATAAAAGTGAAAAATCTCCTGCTGCAGCAAAGAAAGCCAAGAGGATGCTGGGGAATATTAACAAAGGCATCACCAGCAGAGATGAAGATAGCATTATCCTGCTGCTCTCAGTGCTTGCCAGGCCACACCTGGACTTGTGTGTTCAGTTTTGGCCCTTGCTATGCACAAAAGATATGGACAGGCTGGAGGTCCAGAGAAGGATCACAAAGATGCTCAAAAAAATACAATTAAAAGTTGTTATTTGAAATAAAATCTCTCCTTTAGAGAAGTTAGTCTTGTCTAAGATAAAACCAAGTGAGAAATTCTAAGGCTGTAATTCTAAACTGTTGGAGCAAAGATTTTACATCCAGGTCTCAGCATACAAAGGGCCCACCACACGACCCAGGCTCCTAGGCGTGAGTTACAAACAGTAATAGTAGTAGTAATTACAAAATAAGGCAAATAGACAGACTGGATTCCCAGTAGATGAACTCAGTCTAACAATTTACAGGGAACACATGTTTGAAGTCAATTTCAAGTAATATGCTAACAAGAATTATGTGCATCTGTTTCATGTTCCCTGAGAATTTATGCCATCAAAACTGAATTCAAATGTTTCAAAGCTACAGAGAGCTTGAGCATGTATTTGACTAATTAGAATTAACCACATTACTGAGGTTACAAGCTCACCCCGTTGGACATTAGCAAGTTCTGGCTAAGGTCACTTCATGAAGCAAAATAATGAATATCTGTGTTCAAAAAGCATGAACAATACATTTTCTTAATTAATGCATTACTGATTGAGGCAGATTTATGGAGTTATTTGCATTTTGGAAGACCCACAATTGCACTTTTCAGTCATAGTACTTGGGAGACATAACAATATGCACAAAAGCTTTGAAAAAACAGGCCAACAATAGAACCTTGGCTGAATTATTAATAAGGCTGAAGTAGTGTTTGATGTGAAAATCACCAATTTTTGCTGAAGAGTATCTATTAGCTTTCATTTTGCTTAAAATTCAAATAAACAGGAAAAAATGTAGATTTCATTCTGGTTCGAATACCTATTACTGAGCCTGGTGCATCTTCCAAGTTTCTTATGTAAATTACGGATATTCTTTCCTAGGCCAAATGTCAAAAGGAAGCAGTGAATCAAACCTGGTCTCTAAATATGGTCAAGGTTTGGCAACAAATTACAAGTTTCAGTCTTCATTTTATCCTAATGTAACGTGAAAATTAAGAATATGGTCTGGAAAATAAAGATGAGAGTTTTCAGACTGGTGCAGAAAACCAGCCCAGCACAGAGATAATGAATTCCAATTCTGAACCTACCAGTAGCGCTACCATTCAAGCCTGACAGTGCTGGGAAAGCTTAGCCAGGGTGCACAGTTATCAGCTTCCCTGCACCAACAGCTCCCCTTGTCAGTGCAACCTGGTCCCCTATCGGGAGGGGCTTCTGGGTACCACTGCAATAGAAATAAATGTTTAGGTGAGAAATTGACAGTTTGAAAGACCTTTATTTCCTTTGCAATGCGTTAAAATCCATGCTAAAACATTCCCCATGAGATCCATTCATGTCTGAGCACAGATTTACTCACTGTGCTCCAACTGTCCCGCATGACTACAAGCAATTTATGGGCGGTTTTTTAGCATATTGGCACTAACAAATGCTGAAACCTACTAAATGAAAATAATCTTCTTATGTCACAAGATAAAAAAAAACCCTCATTTCAGCAGACACTGATCTGATTATTGTATGAATAAAGCTAATCAGTGTAATTACCCAGTTTAAAAGTGCATGCTGTGGACCCGCAGCTCATCACAGACAATATTTCTCTAGGTGCCAGCTGGTGTTCAGATTTGCTAAACCAGAGTTTTCTGTAAAGTTCTTAAAAAAAAAAAAAATTACATTGGTTTCAAATTGTTCTTTCAAATTCAATTATATAAAAAGAATTGGAAGAAGTTTCCTAACATTTGCTTTCCAATCAGAACATTTCATTAAAAGCTTGCAATTTGGAAGATGAAGCTCAGTGATTTCATGCCTTGTGATGCTACATCAGCAAAGGGCTCCTTTTAGAAACTCAGAGTCCCAACTTGATTGCCTTGAGAAAGCCTATCAGCAGTTTACTAGGCTGCTATGACATGGATGCTATCTCCATCACACAATGTCTTATTAGTAACATGAGACTGCCAAAAGGTTTTAACCACAGAAATATTGTCCAGGTTTAAAAGTAAACAAAAAATATTGAAAGTAACCCATGAGGTAGCCAGGAGCTTTATCTCAGTAATCAGAAGCAGATCAGGATGTGCTACTGTCTCTTCTATAGAGAGAAGGGTCAGTGCAACAGCCTTTTCTTTTTATGCCCTGGGGCAGGAAAATTTGATCTAAGACTAGACAGAAACTCATCTGGGAATTCCAGCTTTACCTTTACTCAGTTAATCCAGCTCTGAGCTGAATCATCAATGACATTCTGTTGCATAAAGGATCAGCAGCTCTGGGCTGGAAACCACTGACATTTCTGGCTTGGTATCCTGCCCTCAACAAATGCAGTTGATGCTCATGTATAGCCTCTTGGCTGCTGGCTTCCAAAGCCATCTGTCAGCATGGCACACTGCCTGCCTACTAGGTGATGTGCCAGCTTTACTAGAGCAGAGATGCCAAGAAGAGGTGGTTTTAAATGCACAGCCAGCACATTGATTCACTGCCATCTTGTCTTAATACCCTTCCTCCACCAGCTCAATGAAGGCAAGAGTAGCTGTACAAGAAGAGTCAGAAGTCCATCCAGAGTCCTCCAACTCCTGACACAGCTCATTAACACATGCCTTGAGCCGAAATGAGAGCATCAAGAGCTGAGCAATTACAAAATAACCTGCTCATCAAAAGCCTGGAAACATTTCAGCTGAAAACACACATATGGGCTTCTCTGTAGAAAGTGCTATAAACCCTTGAGTGAACTCTCTCTTGTAAAAGTGAAAATGCCTCAATGCTGTGTAACATGTAAAGCCACTCCAGCTCTGTCACGGTGCCTGTATAAAGAGGTTTAACACATTTCATTTAATACACAGTTGAAATTACTTTTCTGTGTTGTTTTCTGTGCTCTCCTTGTGGAGACAAGCTATTTTATTGCCTGAATATGATTAATAGGGATGTAAAAACAGCTAGTTACTCTATAGCTTCATTCCTGGGAAGGTTAAAATACTGAAGAATGAATGCTAGTGCTCAATTCTCATGCCTGCCCCGTGAGTCTTTACATGTCTCCCCCATCCCACTACAATACACAGAAGAGAGAAACCATCTGTAAGACTGCATACTTCATTGTATGTCATAGGTAGGGGACCCTGTGACCGGAGAGTTCACACAGCCCATGGTGAGGAGGGTACACGCTGCCACAATTCCCCCAGCCCAAGACAGAAGTCAACTCCACTTTGGTACCAGGATAGATGAACATTCATGGGATGAGGAAGGCCAGTTGATCACTTTCCACTCATATAATCAGTGAAGAAGAGGTTGTAGACTGTCAGAACTGTACTAAGAGCACTTGCCCTTGTGTCAAGTTTCATGTCACTACTGTTGCTTGTGAACAACCAGGTAGAGGTTGTTATCTGCTGTGTGCCTGCCCAACCTCAAAGCCATCTCACAGACAGGCCCCATATTGCTGGCACAGGCAGAGCACATATTAAAAATTAGCCTCAAAGCAAACAGCAGCAACACAGGACAGATCAAATCACACGCCATTAAAAAGCAAAGCTGATTGAGTTCCAGTACACACACAGGGCTCCTCTGAGGAGCTGAGATCCAGCCAATGCACGTAAATAGGACTGACCTTTTATAGCAAAAAAGGCATTTTTGTAAATACATTTCATTTCCCTTGTTAAATGGCACACAAAGTGCCAATTTCAAAACACATTTGAACACTGAGCACAAAACAAGTGCTTTCCAGCCCTGAATTAGGAGTTCCATCCTCTTTGGACAAAGCCCATTTGGAAAAACAAAACAAACCCAAACACCTCGTCCATATTCTACTTAGACACCAGGAATGTCTTACCTTCTCTCCACTTTCTTTGTTATTTCATCTTTGCCCTGTCTGTCTGGATCTTTTCTTCACCCTTCCCTCCCTAAACTTCTGTCAGCTCCCAGATAACTCAAGGGCAGAATTCCCAAATACAGTCACCTACATCTGTCAGGTCAGCTACAGCAAGCTCCCGCACAGACCTGCCTGCTGGACCAGAAAGAGAGACCGAACTGAGCCCACAGAGTCAGAAACACCAGCTAGTGTGTGTTCACTGAACTCCACGAAGCCCCAAGAGGAGTAATCCACAAGGACAGAGCAATGCTAGTTTCCACCAGCTGAGCCCATCTTCTTCTGATGAGAGGGGCTGGCACGTTAAGTCAGAGGATTTCACATTAAATAGTATCAGCCTGCTCAGCATTTGTATTATTAGGTGCATTAGCAAACTAGATGCACAAGGCAGATTTTTTTTGTTGTTCCCTACAGCAGTTGCTGTTATTTACGGATGTGTTTCAGCTCCTTGCTACATAGAACTGGCCATTATTAACTAAACCACTCCAATGTTTCAACAGAAAAGCATTTCCTCTCAATTTATTTGTGAAAGATACAAGAGCTGTGAAGAATGCCTTCATATCTGTAGTTCTAGTCATGAAAAACCCAGTTGAAGTCTCACCACAACTGCTTATGCTTTAGGGCAGCAAGCCAAGCATATAAACTTACAGCAGCCATTTTTAACACCCTCACACTTCCATAGCATCACCTACACTCTCCCCTTCACGCAGTCACATGAAAGGGATCTCATGGGAGGCCTGCAAGTGGCAGAAATGGGGCAGACACAAGCCCCTACTGGGCAACTAGGCTGTTTCTTAACAGAGATGGGGAAGGTGAGGTCCCCACAAGGCACGGCAGTAGCTCTCTTCACCCTCTTCTCCGGACAGCTGCACCAAGGCAGACAGGAGAGGAAAGTCCCTGGGACTCTCCCAGAGTTCGACAGCTAACCAGCACCTTGAGCAGGCAGCTTAAAACCACTGAGGGTCATCTAATGCACAGCCAGTAGTAAACTGTACTCAAGGCCTAGAATAAGGAAAGGAAAACATGGCTTTCTCCCCACAGTTCTTTGATGGGACCCACCTCCGACAAGACCTAAGAACAGGGTCTTCACTTACTGCTTAAGAAGAGGCAGCAGAACTCCAACATGCTCCTCCCAGTGCTGCATGCTCAGGAAGAGGTCAGCACGCTCTCCAAGCCAGGATATATTTTTCATTCAGTGGCTGTGTTGCTCAATTTGCGCAGTTTCCTGCAATAGCTGTATTTATCTCCCAGTTGAATACTCGCAGCACATTATGCTAAATTCCTCCCATTCTTGCTATTTCTACACTATAATTACATTACAGATTTCCTAAGCTAAAGCTGTGAAAAGCAACAATCCTCTCTGTCTGAATGGGAACAGATTAGATTCTATAGAACTTGTTTATGTTTGTGTGGTTTACAAACCGTTGTGGGGAAAGAGGATTACTGTAACCACCATGTTTGTTTGGTTTTTAAAGTGCTTGTTTTTCCATCATGTAGCAGATAACATCTGTACATCATGCCTTAGTACACTGAGCCTCTACACATAATTATAGCTGAGACAGAGAGGATAAGGCTTGTTGGAATACCTCAGCTGATGCATTTCCCTGCAAATATGAATCTCCAGTGCTATTGTTTCTTGCTGTACTTTGTTTCTCAAGTCCCAGAAAGATAACAACCTCCCACCACTTTCCTTTGAGAGCTTTAAAGTTTGCAGAAAACCCTTCTTCCTGCTCTCCCCCACCCTTCAAACACAGACATAAATACACACATAAATAAATACAATGACACCTTCCTTCTTTTACATCCCTGAGGAGGAGGGAGCATCCCACTTCTGGAAAAGAATGGCAGAGTCCCAGGTCAACACTGCATTCACAAAAACAATCCTAAGCAATAACAGAACAAAGCCTCACTGGTGCTGCAAAGCACATGTCCTGGGTTCAGCAGTAGCAGTCATTTTTCTCCTTCTTAGTAGCTGGTGCAGTGCTGTGGTTTGACTTTCGGCCTGGGAACAGCTTTGATAACACCGATGTCTTCAGTTGCTGCTCAGTAACGTTTACTCTGACCAAGGACCTTCTGAGTCTCATGCTCTGCCAGGGAGGAGGGGTAGCTGGGAGGAAGCAGAGACAAAACACCTGACCTAAATTAACCAAAGAGGCATTCCATACCACAGTACGTCATGCTCACTATATAAACTGGGGGCAGTTACCCTGAAGGGCGAGATCACTGCTGGATCAGGCTGGGTATTGGTTGACAGATGGTGAGCAGTTGTGTACTCTTCACCTGTTATTTCCTTATCATCATTATTATTGGTGGCAGCAGCAGTGGTTTGTGTTACACCTTAGTTACTGGGCTGCTCTTATCTCAGCCTGTGGAGTTACACTCTTCCGATTCTCCTCCCCGTCCTTTCAGGAGCAGGGGGAGGAAGGGGGGTAGTGAGATGGCAGCTGAGTGGTTCTGAGTTACACCTGGGCTTAAACCACAACAGCTCTTTTTGGCACCCAACAGAGGGCAGGAAGGGTTGAGATAACAGATCTGACTAGAGCGTGTCTAATCGTATTTGTGATAAACCTTCATTGTTTTGGTTTAATAGTCACTTGTCACAGTGCCGATTTATTGGCTCTCAAAGTTGTTGCTCTTGATCTCACAGTTTCAGCATGTGGTACCTTACTTACAGCTGGTATTTGCTGTGTTAGTGTTTATTGGCTGCAGGCCTTGGACTAAGGTTCTTGTTTCACTGTACTTTATGGTAATGACTTGTAAAACAATAGAATCATTGATCATGAAATTGATCTGGCTTGCGTTCCCAGTGTGGTCACCACCTCTATATGTTGGGAGGTATAAAACAGAAGTATTTAGCAATTACACATCTTTTTTCCCCTCCTCGGGTGGTCAGCCTATGAGGGAGACATTCCCACACACCCTAGTGACAAGTACAGCAGCTACTCAAACTCTGACTACAACAGATAACGCAGCTACCACAACCACAACAGCATGCAAGTACTAAGTTACACAGAGCCACATGTCAGAGCCTGATATGATAGCAACCGAGCGTAGAGAGGACAGAAGAGGACACCCTGCTATACAAAAGCAGACATTAATCCATTAGCTACAGTGCAGGGAGGAGGAAAAAAGTCATTCAAAAGGGTATATAAAGCCTCCCTCATCTAGAGGTTTAATAAAGCAATTATTGAAGTATGACCTAACCCCACTGCCAATCAAGAGGCAAGCAAGCCACTTTTAGTTGAACACAAGCAATTTTACAAAGCTCTGTGTGCAAGAAGCTAGACAGGTCTTCAAATGCGACACCCAGCTGAACGATGGAACAAGCCATTCCTGGTAGAAGCAGAAATGTCTGCTTCATACCTCTCTCAAAATAAAATCAGAGAAAATCTGTGGAAGAGAACTGCTCTGCTGCTGGTCAGACTGTTTGCCTTGTGTCATACTGCCCCTTCACAACCTATTTGCAACACGAGTGCATTTTGCTGCAGATCCAGAGCAGGAAGGAGCCCAGCACACTGTGCTCTGACACTGAGAAGGAGCAGTTGTGGCATCACCCCTGGAACTCCTGTGAGGCCACGACCACAGCAAACTCATGCTAACAACCATACCTTTTCAGCCAGGTGTCTTCTGTCCTCTATGCTTTTAAGCACTTTTGTTCTTATTTGTACTCCTCAGAAGTTAGAGATGATGACTTGCACCTTCTGATAACATGAAATATAATAAGAATACAATAAAATCTCCAATTTCCACTGGCATCAATGGAAGCAACCCAGGAAAAAATTCCATCACTGAGCATGGGAACCTGCTGCAGCTCCTACCTTTTATTCTATTCATGTTTTATTATGAAGACTTGGATTTTTCAGTCTTTTCTCCAAGGAAATTCTTAATAAAAAGCTAGTGAAAATAGAGATTAATGTATAACACACAGAGAAAAGGTTCCTTCTAAGTACTACCTCCAAAGACTGTTTTCACTTAGACACCTTTTTATTTCCTGTAGAGAACATGAAAACTCTGACTAAATATATCCAGCTCCACTGGATACATTTGGGATTGGAAATATCATTTCAGTAATCATAAAACCATTAATATATGAGAAGTGGTATTACACCAGTAATCCCGTGCTGCCAGAAGTAATTGTGCATTAGTTAGCACATAGTCCCTGTAAGAGATGGCAACATTACTATACAAATTGCCTTCTTAAAAAGAAAAATTAAGCTTTTATTCCTCCTCCTAAGAGCAAGAGTACAGGTCCTTGGTGCATATTAAATGGTTTAAAAATCAACTCAGATCTCAGAGTTTCAGAGGACTTCAAGCTTGACCCAGCAGCTAAGCAAACAAGGTAGAATTTTAGCAGCTATAGCTATAATTAACTTTGTTAAAAGAAACGCGTGTGCTTGCAAAAAGCTGGTATCCACTTGAGGATAGAATCGGTGCAGCTATCCCCAACACCAAGTAATGGTCAGAAAGCCAGAATCAAGAGCAATCTATTGTTCTAAAGTATCTTCTACAAATGTCATCCCAAACTCAACTCTTCACATAGAAATAGCAGCACTGAAAAAAACAAACAAGGCAACCATAGACGAATGCTCAGGATGAGACAAGCTTGCTGTCTAGAGAAAATTAAAGAAGGGATATGACCATCAGGACTGAAGGTCAGGTGAAGCTATAATCACCTCTGAATATCACCAAAGGCAGCGTATCTTTAGTTCACGGCTGAAGTTTAAACTGGTTTGTGGGCAGAAGCAAATGATAAAGTACCTATCTAGAGCACATTTCCTTCCAGTCTGAGGGCTGCTCCATTCAAGATAGCTGCTGCTGGACATAAGTCAACTATGAAAGTAAATATCTTAATTTTTATCACTTCCATTTTCTCAAGTCACTTCAAAACCACTTTTCCAAACCACCCAAATGTCAATCAGCACATAAACTCCCAAGTTCTTCCATCGACTGACAGCATCTTCTGCTAGAAAAAAAATCACAACTTCGTCTTTCTGTAGCAGTCACTGTTTTCAACACTGAAATCATGTAAGAAGGAAATGACATCTCTGTTTAACAGAACAAACTAAGGTGATGTGGGGTGGAAAAAAACATTAACAAGAAAAGCCACAACGCAAAGGTATAAAAATGGATTTCAGGTGCTGGCTTGCATTTTAAAAACACACTAAGTCAGGGTGATGTTCAAGACAGGAAAAAGTTGAGATTCTCTTATTCTTCCAGGTACAACAATACATGGAAGTTGGCACAATTTTTTTCCAGACTTTGGTCTAAAAATTAGACTAAAAATGAAATGTTCTGCTACTGCTACGGCTTCTTATCCACCTAAGATATCCTTCCTAACATTACCTCCATTTACAATACATCTCTCTAACTGGCTTTATTCCAGAAATAATGGCCAAAACTCATTAAGAATTCTGAATTAGTGTGACAGGGATTAACACCTACAGAGGATGAAAATGAATTTGTTTATTCTGTGAGACAGAGCGCACACTGACTTTATAAATTTAAAGGAAATGTTCTAATTTAGATGACAGATGTAGGAAAACCTATCCAAGCAGAAATTACCAGCTGAGGATCTTAAAATCCCTTACTGTCTCTGCCATGGCTGCTCTCCAATTGCCTGCCAGTTGAGTTTCTTGTTTTAACCAGTCCAGTTTCCAAAGATGGGTTTGGGTTGCTGGCTTTGGGTCCCTACCATCTGAACATCAGAAGCAAAACTGAGAGTCCTAGTGCACATACACACATGCAGGCAGACTGTAAGGAAGTCACCAGCACATGATGGAGTACAGAAATAATAAATGACACATCAAAGAGGTTTCCAGCTGTAGAAGATTCTCCTTTTTAATTCATCAGCTCATTCAAATGCCACATTACTTCGTCACACTTCCTATTCAATACAAAGTAATCACAAGTGTTTTACTGGACTAAATATGGACTAATTTGTAGCAATTTGATCCAGAAGACAATAAATAAAGGCCTTGATATTGCCTATTCTGTTTATTAGAAAGCACTTTTATGATACAAGTGAAGTTTCTTGACTTTCAGTAATTCACCATTTGGTTCTAATGTACTTAAATGGAAAAAAGCCTCAGAGGTTTCAAAAAGCCTAAAATAGAGAAACATCTGCTAGAATTTAGGTACAGCTGTTTAGTGAAGAGGTCCAATGCTGGAAGAGACAGTATTTAAAGCTCCTTCTGCAATCAATAAAAACTCTATTAGAACTGTCATGGAGCAGGAGGAAGATTTTGCTCAGGTTCAAAGTGGGTTCTTATTTAAACACTGACATCTTTTGCTTATCAAACTTGGAGAGATTTTTTCATTTAGTGTCACACAGGTGTTTGAGCCCAAGTCCAAACCAGGACACAACTTGCTGTTTTTCCAAAGCAGTCAGAATTGATTCAGTTATAAGAATAAAGATCCCCAAACCAGTTTAATTTTGGGTACAGGATGCCTGCTGTATTTCCTCCACTTCAGTGGTGAACAAAACAACTGTGTTAAGCCTATTACCAGCTTTAGACTCTTTTTAACAAGTCTATACAGACCTGTGTGCAAAGCATCTTACATGGCATCACTACATTCTTTTTCAATTGGGGAAAACCTGAATTATATTTACAGATGAGACCAACCCATATGACAGGAGCATAATTCTGGGGCAGGGGAGTGTCAATGTGGACTACTACAGTCCTTAGCCACAGTGAGGAGAGTGGTGTCCCTCTTGGTTGTGGATTTAAGGCTATAACTGAAATGGACAGACACATTCCAGTTTTTCAGCAATGGCATCACTCACTACACCTGCACCAGGCAGGTAACATTCCTATTGGAAAGGACATGGACTGTCACAATGAGAATGCTCTGTTTGTTACTGTACCCCAGAGCAAACCGAGCATGTCAGAAAAACCCAGTGAAAACCTGTGGGACTCAAACATGAAGCCTGTCTAATGCTATCTAGTGCCTGTGTATACAAAGCATATAATGAACTACCATATATAAGTTGGAGAATAGAGTTAAATGGTTGATTTAACAAGGGAAAACACAACAAAATAATAAGAGATAGTACACCCTCTGCCAGTTACCCAAATCAGTGATTACAGCAAACTTAGGGAGACTGTCATATTTCTGACACTATAACCTCAGTATTTCTTACACAGTTTGTACAGCTCTAAGCACTTCATCAACATCATTTAAATAATGACAGTAATGTTCCTAAACTGTGGGTTTATGAACACAGTAAAACTAGCATTCCTTTATCTTTCTGCTGCAAGAGATACCAGGAAGGATTAGAAATGCAATTCACAATGTAATGTTGGTACACAGAACCACCACCTACCCAAAAGATTTAGGTGGTTCTTGATTCATGGTCATTCTTGGGTTTGATACCTCAGTTGATTGCACCACATCAACACCAGAACCACCACCTCAAAAAGAACCCCACAAATGCTTAAGTGCTTTCATCCTTCTCAATTAGAAAACTAGATCTGTGCACAAGACTACTAAATAGAGTCTGTAGTAGTAGACAATGTGTAACACAGCAAACTGCGATCTAGCTGTGCAGAAAGTCTGAGTTGACAGTGATTGCGTATTTTCTGATCAGCTCCTGTGTCTTCACTGATGGAGCCACAGACACAAGAGCGTTCCATCTTCTTTGCATATGGGTTAGAAGCCCTTTGTAATATTAAGAAATATCATCATCACTTTCCTGTACTGCAGGAAAATGTTGACAAAGCGTGAAGTGCATTTTGGGAACGGGGATGTACTTTTTATTGATCCTTCATGAAATACTTGTGTTTACTATCAGATCTCCTCCAAAAAGCTGCTCAAGCATTACAGTGAAAGTGCTAAGTCAGCTCTAAAACATGTTCCCTCCCACACAGGAGATCAAACCCGAGAACAAATCCCATGCGCTGAGCTTTTATGGAACTTCACAGAATCCCAGACTGGTTTGGGTTGGAAGGGACCTTAAAGCTCATCCAATTCCAACCCTCTGCCACAGGGGTAGGGAAACCTTTCACTAGACCAGGTTGCTCCAAGCCCTGCGCAACCTCACATTGAACACTGGAACACTTGAACATTAACTTGAACAATAGAAGCATTCAAGACCTTTGAAATTTATTAGTCTTTTCCTCACATCACAAGCAGTTCCTTTGATCAAAATACAATTTCCCAAAAGATAAAATGTCTGTGAAAGACCCATAGATACCAATACCTTTAGTTTTACATGGCCACCTGAAACACAGAACTTCTGGATTACAGCTGGGTATGGGGAAAAACAAGAGTTTTCTCATCTCAAGGCCTATGTTTTCAGGTCAGGGATGTTACAAAACTGAACTCCAGACAACTCTTCCCCCAAACACCCATTTTCCTTTTACCACAAAACTTCATGAGCAGGGAGGTTAGATACACGAACAGAACAACTTCTGTTATGAGGAACAACATAAGTAGATGGGAACTTCAGTGGTACGAAAAGAGAGAGAGAGAGTGGGAAATGTGAAGTCACATGAAGCATAAAAGGAAGGGTCAGCACCTGTGAATTCTACAATGGAAGAACTAGAGAGCATCAAATGAAACCAGGGAAAATGCTAAACACAACACAGAAATGGAAATTGACATGTAATTCACCTCTGAAACATCTTGCACAAGGCTATGTGGTGCTCATAGCTCACGTAAGTTCAAAACACAAGTAAATAAATCCATGTGGCTCAGGAAGGTTCCAAGCCCCAGACAGCTGAGAAACAGTTCTGAAAAACATCTCCATGTGCTTGCCCTGTTCCTCTCTTCACTCCAGGTATCCATCACTGCCCTGCACTTGAGACAAAGCACAAGCTCAAGGGACGTTTCATCTCTTCTAGTACAGTTCCATGCTGATGTTTCTCCTTCAGGGAAAACAAGTGTAAATTGCAGAGAGAATGATGATATTCTGCATAAAATCTGCATTTCTTTGCTGACTTTTCAGATTAACTGCAAGGGTCTGAGCCAACAATTCTGGTTTTATTTTTTAATTAGTTGGGTCATAAGCAAACAGCTTGTCACAGTTCACCTAGTGCTGCACAGTGCACGTCTGTGAGCCCAAACACTACCCACAATATCCAAGTGAATCTAAAAGACTTTTATGGATATTCTACTCTCAAAGGATGCTGGAAGAGATCAATGGACGCCAACTGAGATCATTATGTATGACTTACCTTGCCCATTTCCTTCCCTTTCTGCCTTTGAGGCTCTTTTAGTGCACTGAATGTCTTTCTGGGGAATTTCATTTAATATCTTGGCAGCATACTCAATTCCTCCTGTCAGATCCTTGAGGCAGTCCTATAAATAAAGGGCAGAATGCTTTATTACTAGAGTCAGCAAAAGAATTGTGCACAATGATGTCCTTACTCATACCACAACGTTATTAAAATGTGCATACTGTTTCTGTGGTTCAGAGACAAAGAGAGTCAAGCAATTGTAACTTAATGGCTTCAGTTCTCTCTTCTCCCAGATAAATGTAGAACAATTTGTATTCTGACTCCTGCTCCACATGAGCTGCCACCTCTGCCTCCTCTACTTCTGTTCACTCTCACAGACCCACACCTCACGGCTGTTGAATGAGTGCATACTGCATTTGTGTGTAATACTGATATGTAATTGGTATCAACTGCAAACTGTGCACTTCCAAGGTTCAGTGAAGGGCAGCCTGCTAGGTCAGGCCATGCTATGTTAAGGTACGGGCCCAGGGCTCCCACTCAACATTTGCATTTCCAGTGCACTGGCATGCAAAAGACCCGGAAGAAGTCCCATAGGGTCCCAATTCCACACCCACCCAAACTTCTACAGCCTGTTGCTGCGGACAGCAGCCTTCAAAGCTTTGATCCAAAGTAAAATAGGAAGCAGGTAGTTGCTAAATGTACTAACTTGAAACTAGCCTGCTTCAAAAAGACTTCAAAGCACTTGCTAGTGTTACAGAACCATCCATCCAGGGATGACTTACACATTGTAGCCAGACCCCTGATTTTATCATGATGCTCATCAATCTGCGTGCACTATATCCATGGGCCTAACATGACAAAGAAGAACTTCAGTATTTGCACAATGGGGCCATGAAAACAGAGTATTAGTACGACTTCCACTTTGGTCCACCTCCAACAGTACAGTTACCACTCTCATATTACTGCAAATATAAATAAAACTTCTTTCTTGATTCCAATATTAGAGTACACTTCATCTTTCATTAAGATGCTCATGTGAGGAAGAACCAAGGTGTCAAGTAGTAGAAACACTGCTGGTCTTGGCTGCAGAACAGTGTGACTCCTTATTCACCATTTACACAACAAAACTCATTCTGTCCAGATCAGTCCTCGACTTCATATATACCACAAAACCCAAATCCTGAATTTTTAATAGTAAGTTTCCAGGAGGACTTCAGTTTAAACAGAACTTCATTAAGATGTCATAATACAGTTCAAAAAGACTCCACTTGCTCACAGGGACAGTTTTTGTCACACAGAGCCAAGGGGAACACTTGCAGTAGTAAGCACTGTGACCAGTAACATGATTTCATCCATACTAACAACAGAATCAAAAGAGTTTGCTATTATTTCAGTAACAGAAAGAGCAGCTGCCGTCCCTTAACACAAATTCAAATGTGGGAAAAGAAAAGGCATCATTACACATCGTCTTAAATTATTACAAGCCACACAGTAAACCCGCATAAAGTGACATAGTATTTGAACTGCAACCAGATTATGTCTCTTATGTAGCTCTGTGGAAAAAGAGGAATGAACTATGAACTCCAGAGCAAAAAGAAAGATCTTTTCACTGGGCTATGTGTTGATGGCAAATGGAAGTGCTGATTTCCATTTATCTTGACAACAGCTACAGAAAGAGTGTCTGAGGTCTCAAGGAAAAAGGTTCTTAAATGACGTCTTTAGGTCTGTCTGGAAAGTCAAAAGAATAACAGGCACATCAAAATAAATCATGCACAAAAGATAATTCAATGATTCATTTTAGCAGCTGACTAGTGCAAATATTAAACATGAGAAAGTAGGACACTCATGCAGTTCTGGGTTTTTTCTTATATACACACACAGTTTTACAGATACACACATTATGTATGTGGTTTCATAGTGAAGAATTAAAGCAGCAGTATGGGGTGGGCTGCCTTTCAGACATGATAAGTAAAAAAGAAAAACCTTCTAAAATCATATGCATGTATTTTTCAACACAAGCATGTGATAAAGTTCCTCACTGCCTTTGGAACAGGCATCAATGTCAAACTTGGGCTGGAATGTCATCGCTGCTGGCAGGGCACTACTGTGAGGACACTCATGTATGCAGTGGTCCCACTGACACCATCAGGTGTTGTTTATGCATGATCCAAGCCTAGATGTCAAGGCAAAACAGAAGGAGCCAGCAGGGAAGAGACCACAGAAGAAGGCGTTAAAGGAGAGAAGGATTAACTACAGAAACAGAAATGAAAATGTTTTTTCTCCTTCTCTCTCAAAGGGGAAGTTAAACACAAAACTGACATTAAAGAGTTGATATTTAGGACTTAGACACACTTTAAGAAAGACAAAATTAGCTGCAATTTAGTACATTAATCATACTTGGACTCTCAAAAAAAACCCCAAACTTAATCCCTGTGTTTAAGCCAGATTTTGCTCTATTCTGCTAAAACTGGGCCCTTTTTGCAAGAGAAAGACAGCAGAAAAATATGCACTGAAATACTTCCCATTTTTTACAATTAGCTCACCTGCACATTACTTCTACTATCAAAATATGTATCCCCTTTTGACATGAACCACAGAGCATGTTTAGGGAAAAAAGTAATTGCTTTAGAAGACAGTTACCCCTGACACCCTTCTCAGAAAGCATTCAAGTACACCCCTAGAGGCTAATTCCTCCACTGCACAAAGCCGCTAAACCCATGGCGCTGAAAGTCTGCTTTTTGGACTAGGTGCATCAACATGCAAAGTAGCTGAGCTGCTGGGGAGCTACTTTGTGTTTCAGGAGATCTGGATTCCGACTTCTTTTTTTCCCTAGACTTGTTCTCCCAAGGGAGCTGTAAACATCCTTCACTCTTAGATAAAAAACTGAAACACATTAACTTGACTCATTTCCCCTTACCAAGCCCACATTAACCTTAAATAATTACAAGATATGCACTGACAAACATAAGAGGCAAAAACAGCCTCAGTGCAGGGCACACACTCACCGAACTCAAACTAGATAAAGTACTATCAGCCTTAAATCTGGCCTTAGATCCAGAGAACAACTGGCAAAACAGTGCTGCCCTGGGACAATTTCCACTCCCCCTTCATAAAATTCACAAGAGTCCTCATTAAAGAGATGAAGTTGCATTAAATGAAGGCAGAAATTATAACTAATTTTAAATATGCAATATTTTAACAGAACCTTGTTAATCTGCTCAGGTGCATTACACTTGTGAATTCCTTAATGTTTCTTTAATGATTTTGGAAGGTAATTCTCTGTTGAATTGCAAACCAGTTTTGTTCAGACACATTCAAGTTTTCCCACAGTGAAGTAAGCAAGTTATCAAGAGAACTAATTAGCTTGACCTTCTGTTTGCCCAGTAATGAGAAATGCATCAAACAGGTATCTCTTTTCATGTCTGAGCCTGTCAATTAAAGCTCAGGTTTGCTGTTCATTGCCTTGTCCTCAGGAAGATTTACCACCAGCACAGCTGATAAAAGCAAAGCCCCAGTCACTCACCTCTGCACACTTACAGGTAATAGCGTTGCATTTCCTTCAGTGCAGGAAAACAACAACCATAAATGAAACCTACTTTGCAGAAGCCAAATAAAATCCTTATGAATTCAGAGCTCCTCAGGCAAATTAAAAGCTACAGACTCAGACACTAATGGATCCTACAGGCAAGAACCACTCTCAAAAGGCTAACCATACCCTGATTTATTAGGAATTTCAGGAATTGCTACACTTGAATAAACTATAGGTCTTGATTTCTCTAGCACTCTAATAGCACATTTTATCAAATACAAGCCCTTAGCTCATACATTCAGCCTCCTTTTACAAATAAAGGAAGCCAGAAGATAAACCATCAAAAGGAAAGACCTGAGGACTAACAGGGGTAGAGACTCTGATTTAAATTATTCCTCATGTTACTCAGACAAGCTCATAACAGTCAAGGTTACAAGGGAATGACAGGGAAAGAACTGAGGGAGGTTATTCTAGAGAGTGTTATCTGTTCATTTTCTAAGGTAACCCAAAACTCTCATAAGTGAAATGCCAGCAGGTTTCTTTGGAAGACCCCAATATGGCCACAAAAAATGGATTTTTATACGAGACCTTAGCCATCCATTACACAGCGTCAGATCTATACATTCATAGCATCTTCCATGTATTCTTTTACAAACGCAACAACATTGGGCTCCTCTACTTAAGGGAACGTCTAGGTCTCCTGGACTCATAATTCTCCTCCCATTTAATATCAGGAATGTAAAACACTCCAGTTTTGCAGCCCTGATGAGTCCCTCAGAAGCATGCAGTTAAACTGCACACTTATGAAGCCAAGGACCAGCTTTCCAAAAAGACTTGTTTCTAGCAATGAAGAGCACCACATATTCACCAATTTTCACCATTGCCATTCATCACTGTGAACGAGGCTCTTAAAGCTTACTGAATACTCTACAGAGACAGTCAGTACATCCAAGTGGTGCTCACAGCAACCCTCACACTGAGCTAAATGCTATCTAAATTGCCATCTAAATGTCCTCTTTCAGTAGGTATATCTTGCTGCTTCTGCAGGAGTCCACCTTTCTCTCAGAGCTCACACAGCTGACAACATCTTTGTGAGCTGTCTACTTGAATATCTTTCTACTGCAAACCAGGCAGTTATCACCCTTCCCTCTGAAACACAGCTGACATGGGATATAGCAGCATTCCTCTCTTTCACCCAGTGCCCTAGCAATGACATAATGTGGCCAAGATGTAGGAAGTCCAATTTGGTTTCTTCCTCTGCTGGCAGAAAGTTCAAGCTTCAAGCACCTTTCACCTTTCAGGAACCTGCAATCAGACCTGGGCAGGAGATGAGGTAAATTTCAGCTGGAAACAGGCAGATAAGGGAAATTAATTTTGAGTTTTCCATGTGCAGGAAACGGCCCTAAATGCTATACACTCAGGCATTTTTTTTTTTTTCTCAGTCACAGTTTCATACAATCACCATGAAACCTTTTAATCCAAATTCCCTGTTCTCTCAATTTTCAGGAGAGCAGGCTCCATCATTTGCTCTCTGGAGCATCATGCCACCTAAAGGCTATTGCTGACTCCCCAGGGTCCACAGCAGAACATACTACAAAGTCAAAAAGCAACCCTAAGCCCGTAAACCTTTTGGGTTTTTTTTGCTCATGTCAAAATATGAAACCTAAAAGTCCTTTAACCTTAGAGAAAGTAGTCCTTTAACCTTCTCTTACAAAAGAGAAGAGTCACTAGATGGAGAAAACATGACACTTTAGAATGTTCTTGGTTTATAATGAGAAGGTAGTATTTTAGAGAAACATGTTACAAGAGAACCTATCAGCACGATGCAGTCTCCTCCCATGTGGAGATTATCCGTGTCACCTATTGAGAGCAGATACCCAGGACAGCTGGTCAGCATACTGGTACCCAATACGTGGTTGATGGGCACCGACTCGTAGGTTGCAAGTTAACATGAAAAAGACCAAAGGGAAGTTTGCCTTTCAACACTACACTCCCATTTTAAGCAAGAAACTATTTTACAGTATTTATATGATGAAGGAAAGAAACAAAATACAAACTGGAAACAACTTAAAGATTATAGTACCCATAACGTCAGCTGCATAATAATGGCAAAACTAACTCATTTATTACATCAGTATTTTTTTCTTAGTGCCATAAATTCAGCATATTTTTTGGCAGTTCTCCCTTGCTAGGAACAATTCTTTTATTCATGAACCCACTCATTTTAAGGGCTGAGTCTTTAGAGCCCATTAGAAAAACATCATCAACACATTTTGCTTTTTTAATGCAAGGAAAGAAACATTAAGCAAGCTGCTGCACCCATTTTTCAAAATAAATCTGTTCTTCTCTCCCACAGTTATATATCAGTACATAAAACATTCATTTCAGCAGAGTTACTTCTGATTTACATGACTATGGAAGGAGAGTCACAAACCCATAGCATACGTAAAGATATTTCTGTAGTGTCTCCTTGTGTTGCTGAGTCAGCATGCATCTAACCTCAGACAGAAGAGGAATGTAAAGTGCCATTATGCTGCAAAGGGAAAACATGCCTTGCTTCCTAGCCTAAGTATTATTATTCATATTGCTACAGTGCCCACAGAGCAAGACCTCATGTGCTATCTGCTGTACATTGCTCAAGACAAAATATTTGCTGAATATTTACGACCTAAATAGATAACAGCAAAACTAGAGCTAGGAAGCTGAGGCAGAAACCTCCACCAGGGCTTTCTCAAGGTCTCCCAGAACACAACAGGCGTAACTGCTGCCAAGGGCCACAGCACATTATTTCCTCTCCACCTGGACTCCATCTGAACAGGACAGCACTTTCCAGTACAACTTGGTACTGTTCTTCTAAACAACACAGCCTTTATTTTTTAATTATGATACATTAAAACATCTCATACATTCATCTTTTCAGAAAATTTGGGGGAAATGGCCCTAATGAAATACTTCTTTATCTTTGGATAAGAAGGTATTGTAGCTCTCCTTTAAATGGCAAACAGCGAAGGGTGATGGAAATCAAAGACACATCCTATCAAAGGTCTGCTCTGACTGATAAAGGAGATGAGTTTTGTCAAAGTGGTTCACCAATCTTTGTCTATGTAGGCAGCTTTCCCATAGACAGGAAGTATTCTTCTGCAAGTCCCTGGGTCAAACAGATTCAATGAGGCATTGCAATCTATCAGATACTTTAAAAAGCTATTTTTTTCTAGGTATTCGTGGAGTTCTTGCCCAAAACACACAGTTGGCCAGGCATCCATTAAAACACCTTGCTCCAGTACTTCAGCCAGTTATTGACTTTGTACCAACCAAAATTTATTATCACTATCTGTTCCTGACTTACACATCTTCACAAAAAAAAAAAAAAAAACCCAAGAAACCACAAGGATGAATAATTCAGTTCTCATTTCACACTAACAGCACATTAGTTTATTTATCAGTCACAGATGAAAACCAGAAGAAAAATATTCCTTAGCACTCTCAGTGCTAAGATCCTAACACAAAATAAAACAGTTCTCAGACATCTCAGAGGCTACATATTTTAAACAGATGCCATCATTTTGCGAGCAGCTTAGCATCAAATATGGCACATCCATTCATACTATCCCTTCAACACAGCAGCACAATCCAATTTCTGTATTTCTGCCTCCAACAGTAGTTATCCTCCCAGCTCCTCCTCTATCCCTCTAAAGAGGCAGGGCATGGTGCATCTTGCATAAAGCCAGGAGTAAAGCGAATGTGAAAACGTTAGCTGGCTTAGCCAGAGCACCAAAAACACAGGGTGTTTAAAAACACACCTTCCCTTCAAGTCTAGCAAATACGTACCTTCTGGGCACTGGCAACCTATCTTTTGCTGCTCTCTTTTTTACAATAGCTTTTTCATAGTTCAGCGGCTGTATTAAACACACATACTTTGATTAGGAGGTCACACACTCCACTCCGTGAGAAGTTGGACTTGGCGACTTGTGTTCAGCTGGACATTTGACCAGCACTGGGCTCAAATCCCTTGCTTACTTGGACATTGCAGTTCTTTAGTGGCAGAGAGGCTTCTCTAGGTACATTCTGTGTGGTGCTCAGAGCAATGAACGTCAAAGTTCCACTGGAATCTCAAAGTACCAGCGTCACACAAATCAACTGAAGTTCAAGCTGGGACCAACTGACTAACCAATGAGTTTCACATAACAGCTTGTAGCTCAGAGACTGCCTTTCCTAACTCACTCAGCTGACACATAAAACAATTTATCTTTGTGTTTCACAGCTTTTATGCATATTCTTGCATACCCCTCACCCCAAAGCAGGCACGTCATATGAGTCAGTTAAACCCAACTGACACACAGGTCTCAAAGCTAGATGGACTGTAACATCTTCCATTTGTGTAGTAGTGACACAGCTGATAGCTTCCACTGCATTTTTCCCTCTACTAGTGGAAGGGGAACCAAAATTAAATTTCTGCTAGAGCTGGTCCTTATAAGCACTAGATGAACAGATACACAAGAGTAATTCGCACCTCTGGCTACCTTCTGATTCCCATCACAGGAAGCAGGTCTGACTTTCTCCATGTCTGATGCCAGAAGCCCAACAGACACTGGTGCTACAGCTCCCAAGGAGGAAATACCCAACAAACTTAGTTCCAAAGCTCACCAAAGTCACTGCTGCCTGGTTCGTTTTCCTGTTTCACTTCCCGACTTGACCAAAGAATATTTCTGCATTATCTCCATGCCTGAATTATGTTTACATACATGTACAACAGAAACCCATGTTCCCCTTTTGTAATTAGGTGCTGTGCAGCCACCTGCCAGACTGTGCTCCAACAACTCAGCATGTGTTTGTACAACCAAGGTACAAAAATCAGTGGAGTGCTGCACCGGGCAACAAACTGCAGTAAGTATCTTACAGGAAGGCAGCCTGTTAACTTACAGCTAGGATAGAAAACTCTATATGCAACTCAAAACCCCAGTACCTAGTAGCAGAGAAGAGATGACCAGACAGGGAATGCTCCTCTTCCTTGGCATTTTATAAACTTGTTTTCTACCTTGTGTCAGGATATAACATCTTTTAAAAGGTATTTTTCACTCTGTGAGCACTGTGACTGTATCATCACTCTTTGGGGATGCTTCCATTCAAATGTTATCAATAATAAACAGTGAAAACAAATACAATTGTCCGAACCAATCCTTGATATGGAAGTGCTCAACTCGAGGAGCATTTGAGGGGTTTTATTTTCAGCACACCTGGTGGAGGGAAGGGGGGGGGGAATCAGACCCCCTCATAAGTGTATTCAGAAAGCCCCAGAAGTCACTGTCTGTCCTGAAAGCAGAGTTGCATATTATGTCTACCAAGGCACCACTGAAACATCAGTGAGTCCGCTTGTGTGCTTAACCAGGCATTATGTGACCTGAAGCAAGAGCCAGAACTGCTGAAACCACCTCACTCCCACCAATATTAACGAAACCTCAGGAAATGAAGAGGGTTTGAACACCTCCACAACAAGTGAGCTTTGGCCTCAGTTTCAGTTGTGCACAGACAAAGGTGGCAGCCTGCGCAAGTCTGTCTTAACCAGATTTATAGTTTGGGGTTTTTTTAAGAATGCTGGCTAACTTCATCATATGCGAGCACACACCAATCCTCTATTTGGAGACAGCAAAGGGAGCAAGCACAAGCTGAACTCACAGCTTCCCAGTCTCCAGCATGACACTTGTATTTTCCCACATGTTGCATATTTGCTCACACTAGCTCCCAGGCCAAACACAGCAATTCCTTGGAAATAGCGTCAGAGACTTTAGAGCAAAAATGACCATCCATGAAAGCTGCACATCAGTACTGGCTGGCAAAATCTGGTCTTGAACAGCATCACTTACAAAAAAAAGCCACTAGAGATTAATTTTGTAGGAAAGGACATTTCACAAACACTTATCCTCTATACCCCCTCCAACTACCGCACCTCCATAACAGGGGTCTGATCAGCCCTGGAGCCAATAGCACATTGTCCTCTGACACGTCCATTTTCATTTTGCAACTGTTTATCGATCCATTCAAAGACTGAGTTCCTCCTATAAATGAAAATGGCCTCTCTTTTCTGGCTGAAGAGCAGATAGCCTATTTAAGACCTTAACAGAAAAACTTCAATTCACCTATTATATGCAAGCCATTTGTCTCCACAGAACAGTCCTAGTGTCATAGATTGCCCCAACATTCATTTTCTCTGTATTGCTTCAAACTAGTCAAGTCAGAGCTTGCAAAGCAAATCTAAATGTGGCAAGCAACAACATACAAAGCCTAAAGAAGAGAGGAGGACAAGACAGATTGCATGCTTACAAGTAGAAAAAACAGCTATTTACAATGCCTCCTGTACAATGTTGTGCCTATAGTGCATTTGACTAAAAAAAGGAAACCTGCAACAACTGCCAGTCACATAGACATTCCCATAAGTAACTGCTGTTTCCCAGTGAAGCTTCAATGACTTGCAGTACGGGCTTACAAGCTCCTAGCTCTCCTTCCTTAGCTAAGGCAAACCACAACCCAATAGCATTTCAGCTTTCCCATGTGGACTCAACATGTGGACTCAATCATTTCACCTCAACACCAGTACTCCCATAATCTTTAGCACAAAAAAAAAAAAAAAAAAAAAAAAAGATAAATACTGACTTGGAAAAGAACTGGTTACAGAAAAGAGATGGGTCACTGAAAGTGCTTGGATCATGCATGGTTTGTAAACGATGTGACACTCCAAGACAGTGTGCAATAAAGTACATGCACAACAAAAGCTAAAGCTCTCTCCTGTGACAAGGCTCCTGAAGGCTCTCACCTGCTCTTTAATAAAAACAACTAAGGAGGCATGAAAGGTGATCAGCACCTCGTTAAGCACATGGGAGGCCTGTTTCCTTAGATAAACCTTAAAGGACTGCCAGTGTTCACAGTATCACCGCAGGCAATGGAAAGTTCATGGCGTTCTAAAAGACACCCATGCAGGCAGGACATCAGCTACAGGATGCTGTTAAAATTTGAGTAATAAGCTCCAGGAAGATGACGAGCTCAGAAGGTATTAAGATGACAGTTTCAGACACAGCCATTATTCAAATAGCTTTCTGTCACCAAAGGAAACTGATTACAACTTTCAGTGTGATGGCAGCAATATGTAAATCAGACTGCTGGAATAAGGATGTATGGTGACAATGTGTGGCATGAGTCACCAACTAGAAAATGGAAGTAGGGGTGAAAAACCCATGCCATTAGCACGGTCAGGCATTCTGAAGGCCTTGGCTTAACAGATTGAGCAAGATGTACTACATCAGAAGCCCCTCTAGAATATAGCTGCTCAATAATAAAGTGTCTATCTGACGTACTAAACTATGGAATACCATCTGTCAAAAACAGGTTATTAGGGACAGACAAAAGACAGGAAAAACGGACAAAGTCTTCTGGCCAACAAAACACAGATTCTGCAAGCAGTAAAAGTCATGAAAACTATGCCTAATAACCTCTCTGGCAAGATTAGCATCCACGTGGACCCACTACAGGGAGGGAGGAGCTCAAATAATCTATCTGCAGTCCTCCTGCAGTGGCTCACTGAACAGCTATTCATGCTAACTGGAAGTGACAATGACAGTTGTGCAGTAAATAAGAGGTATCTTTCCCTGAGATGATAAGGACTAGAAATCTTTTGGAGTAAAACTGGCACTGCACTTGAAAATGCTGTGTCTAAACACAGAAAGTGATTGAGAACTTTTGAATGATTGTGCCATAAAGAAGAAATCCTATGTAACATGTAAGGATTCATTTCAGTCTAACATTTTAAACTGGAAAACAGGAGACATAGCATCTGTATATTCTTTGAACTGCAACTAGCAAATTCTGAAACCTGGTATCCAGTTATCTGGTATCTAGTTCCACCCAATAAGAGCAGAGGGTTTACATACCAGATACGTACCAGATTCAGCCTTCCATAGCTTTAAGCTCACAGACGCATTGGAGAGCAGAAATAGTATGGAAGAGCTCCCAAGGAAGATCAGGCAGGAACTGATATGGCCCAGAAAGAGAGAAACTGCTGCCTTAGGAGGAAAAAATAGTCAGCTATGGCATCTGTTGTTATCCCTACAAAAAGACAAAGCCTTCAAGATGTAAGTAAACACTTTCACAAGTGGCTCGCAGCCCCATTTTCCTGTCTTAACAGAAATAGTTCTTTTTAACGTACCTCACACAAAGCAAAGAAACTTTGCAGTATCTACTACTGAAAACTGAAAATAGATATTATGGCTTGGTGACTGGCATAAGTAAAAAAAAAAAATCCTATTACAGCAGTGAATTACCTTCCAGGTCTTCTTCAGACAGACATAAGATAATTTAATCCAGGCTAGAATACTATATATATTCTATAATAAATAGAATATTGTATAAATAGAGCATTAACTATTCTATTAGAATATGCATATATCAGAAATTTATTCCTGGATTTGCCATTTTATAGTGACATATGGCATAACGAAACTCAGCATGATGCAGGATGAGAAAGTAACTTGTTCTACGAACAGGTTCCCCCAAGGAACTTATATTACACTCAAGTCCTTGCACTCTATTTTCTAAAAATGGACTGTGGTTTAATGACATATTTCAGTTTCATGAGCTGTCTTTTAGAGCAGTTGCTCCATCAGTGGCTCTGTCACCACCGACAAAACACACAGAACTTATGTGATTTTAATTCATCTCTTAATGAAGTCATCCGATGGCACTTCTGGAATCATCTTCTAAACACAGTGGGCAATGACTGCCACTATACTGCTGCCTACCTGCCTTGCTACAGACTCCACAAATATCTTCTTTTTTAATC
Organism: Psilopsiagon aurifrons; assembly: GCA_025447955.1. NCBI lineage: Eukaryota > Metazoa > Chordata > Aves > Psittaciformes > Psittacidae > Psilopsiagon > Psilopsiagon aurifrons. Next base: position 42,886 of record JAOEHY010039391.1, read on the forward strand.
ATTTCTCTGAATCCCTGTCATCAAAAAGGAAGATGCATGAATGCAGATTCCCTTTATAATACATTCAGCAGAGCCTGTACCCTCCCGATGCTGAGATCTCAGCAGTGAATCTTCAGAAGTAACACAGCAGAGTCTGATATGTTCCATCCTAGGGCTGAATGGTGGAAATAATAATAAGCAGCACCTTCAGCCCCAATCACCAGCACATGCCAAGATCACAAATTGCAACTGTGTATAAAGAAGGATCTGAAATGCAAATGATCAAGAGGCCATTAGAGACATTAAAGATTTAGCAGATGTATGTTCACCCTGTTTTTAGCAGGGGAGGAAGGATGGGTGAGAGGGGAAGACTAGAAGCATTAATTCCACGGAAATAGCTAATGAAATGCCATAATGAGATACCATATTCATCTTTTCACAGAACAGTCACATGTCTCATTAACAACTGGACAGTAAGTATGCCTTTAACATTTCATGTGGGCAAAAGATATTCAAAATAAATATTCCCCATTCAACTTTAATTTCAGTGACTATTATTTACATCAATAATTTTGCTTGTAGGATGGAAAGCTACCCCAGAGCTGTCTCACAACAGACTAACCCTCAGATGACTTTCCATTAGACTTGGATTGGCCATATGCTCTCCTCAGAGCAAAAGAGCCTTTGAGATTCTTTTGCTTCCTACATTAGCTAACATAAGGACAGAACAGGGCGATCCTGCAAAACAGATTTTGCAATTTGAATTTTCCAAAGTGAAGAGAGGGTCTAAGCCTATTCCTCTTCAAAGGACATTCCTAACATTTACTGCTGCAAAGATATAAAAATAATCATTCATAAAGCCACCCAAATACCCATGCATATGTACCAAAACTTTCTTGGGATTCCTTTAATTTCCACCTGCAGTCACCTTTATGATCAGTGCCATAAAGGTTAAACTCCTACTTTTCAACTAAAATTGGACTGAGAAGCTTCTATTTTCAGTCTGCAGGCTTTGGGACTGTATTATTGTCACAGTCACATCATATTATTTCCACCAAAACAGCTGGAGGTTTCCAGTGTAGGAAGCAATTACTATGAAAAGTGTCAATGTGTCATTCTCCCCAAGTCAAATTTTTAACTTCACGTTATAGGATTTGACAAGTATCCAGCTCTTAAATCTCCACCAAGAATAAGGGAAAAGGAGAGAGTGCACATGGGTAAGTCACAAAAGAAAAGAACAGTTTACCCACTGCTATGCAAGCAGATTCTGACATTGCTGACTGATGCCACAGTTGTGGTGCATTTCTAGAGTTTAATTGCTTTGGCAGAAGGCAGGCTTAGGTCTGTATGCATGAATGAACACAGTTTGCCTTGACCCAACAATGCATATACAAAAGGCATCAGTTGAGAACAACATGCTAAGTAATTACATGCTCAATAAGTGGTGCAAGCATTTTAGGAGGCAATAATCACAATTCAGGGCAGGGATAACAGAAAATGTCCTGCCTATCAAATGCCTAACAAAGAAACAGTTACTTTGTGATACCTTTCAGGCTCAAAAGGCTCAAATTAATGACAGCACTAGGTACAAAGTACCACCACACACAGGCCTGAAGCTTCCTGGCAGTGTCTTCCCAGGGACTGTCCACACAGAGAAACAAAGACATGGTCAGATATATCTGGTAGTATATAGTGTTTCTACTAGCTTAACCCCTAACCCGAACAGCTACATTAGAAAACAATAAAGCACAGAACTAGACAATAACAAGCAAACAACCTGGCTACACATTCCCAAGAGCAAGCAGAAGCGCTTCCCTCTAAATCCTCCCTACATTTATTGGCTGGCAGGCACATTCAGCTTGTTCCAACCTCCCAGAGCACACTAAGGCCTCACCCTTCTCCAAAGGCAGACATTAACGTTGCTGCCTTTTCCACCAGGGAAAACAGGCCAGCCAGTTCTGTGTGACCAGGGAAGCTTTGGCTCATGCCATAGTCACTGCATCCCAGCGAAGGGTTCTTTGGTTCATGGTCTCCAGCTATTGCCTCAGACTGCCCACACAGGTCCTGGCCTTCCTTCCAGGAGCCTGCACAGGTCAGACTGCACGCCAAAGAATGAAGTGCACTGGTAGCAAAACTCACTCCAGCCACTTCGAGTGCCAAGATCTTGTTCTCCCATTACATTTTGGCACCTCAAAGACCACACTATTAAATTTGAAGCTAACAATTTGTGAGAGTATTTGAAAAGGAAGGAGAAAGGAAAAAAAGGGGGGGATGGGGAGAACTTTACCAAAAAGCACTTCAATACTTTTAAGCTGGCATCAAGACAAGGAAGTGATACAAAACATATGAGATCTCAAATCCAAATCCTGCTTAGAGTGGGAATCTCCTGCTAGCGCACTATACTCTGCAGTTACGCATGGTATATTAAATTAATGGAAACTCTGAGCCTTAGCATATGTTTAATAGCTACAGTCTGCTTTTTTGATCAATGATACCACTTTCGTACTGTATACAAAAACACACATATGGATGCATTTACGTATGTCAAAAATATCCACACAGGCTTTGATATTACTCAACAACACATATTGTCCATGGTCAAAGAGTGCTTTAGGCTGTATTAAGCAACACAGAAGTAATCTGGTAAAAAGGGCCCTAGCTCCTCAGAATCTAGCAAAATCTTATAAAAAAACTAAACCAAAACAAAAACCACAAAAGCAATCATCAGTCAAGCAAAAGATGCTCTCCTACCATCAGCCTGAGCCCAATAAGCCCTTACTCTTCCCACAGCAGGGCGAAAATCTCATCCAATAAGCCAGACAACCTCTCTCACACATAGCTGTAAAAAAGCTGTGGGACACAGCAGGACAAGGGGCAATTTTCCAGCTGCATATCAGTCCACAAACTAAGTGTAGCAAAGTATAATCCTCAATATGTGCCACCCAGAAGGGTTGGAGTGACATCATTTGTACATTTGGAAGGTGCTACATATTGAAATACATCAAAAATTCAATGTTGCACCAGCGCGCCAAAGTGATTGTGGAAATTAACTGGTTACTCAAAGTTAATCAGACAGATACAGGGAAATGGCAAATGCTTTTTAAGTCATGATTGTCACACAGACGCTGTGTGGCTGCGCCTGAAACAGCTCTCTGTAAGCCACACATTTCTGTTCCCAAAAGCTGGTAACATTGGGCAGTTGTGTACTGCACAGTCAACTGCAGGAACACCATCCTGTTTTCCCCCCATAATACAGGCAAATGAAGCAAAACACAGTGCCAGAAGAGAGGACAAGAGCATCAGCAGCTTCACGGCAGCGTGCGGAGGGAAAAGCAGTCCTGCAGCCCGAACGTGGGATTGCTCAGTACACAGCTTCTTCCCGCGAGCCAAGAGTGACATCTGCCGGGACCCACGGCGCTTCCTGCAGCTAAAGGAATCGAGCCGAGCCCAGCCCCGGGCCTCCTTCACCGCGCGGACTGCCCACATAGGAAAGGCTTTGACCAGGACAGCTCTTTTGTGAGGAAAGGATATCTGTGCCCACTTCGGAGCAGGGAAGGAGACAAAAACCAGAGATGTCAAGGGCAAAAGCATTCACTGTAATCCTTTCTAACTCCGTCCCACCAGACTTACAGGAACAGCCATACCTCCCTAGAAGTGGAACAGAGAACGTGACCATAAGGAGAAAAACAAAGAAAAAAACAGTAATGCCTTCAAACACTGCTATCTTAGACAAAACCCCCTCGTATCTGGGGCTTTAGACACAATATTGGAGTGCAGCGTGGAAGGAAAGCAACAGGCAATGTCCCTGCAATATGATGCGTGCCACCTACCTGCCCAATTTGCCAAGAAGATAGGAAATTATCCCAAGACAGGGGCTTGCATCACAGTGTCTAATGGCTGTGAACTAAATTTCATCATTCTAATACTTTTTTCCCCTTTTACATATAATATGCACATATTTTTTAAGTAACTAATCCAAGACCTACCCATGTCAGGACTGCAAATACTATCTTTGTATGAAAGTGTCCTGGGTTCGGCAGTAGCAGTCGTTTTTCTCCTTCTTGGTAGCTGGTGTGGAGCTGTGGCTTTTTTTTTTTACTTTCAGCTTGGGAACAGTGTTGATAACACCAATGTTTTAGTTACTGCTTAGTACGTTTTGGTCTGGCCAAGGACTTTCGGAGCCTCATGCTCTGCCAGGGAGGAGGGGAAGCCAGGAGGAAGCAGAGAC
>JAOEHY010039392.1:0-26971 GCA_025447955.1 Psilopsiagon aurifrons
TGCTCTCAGGAAAATACTTGAGAACTGCATTCCAGTTGTGCAGGTTTATTAAGGTCAAATAAAAACTGCAGGGATACTTATGCAAATAAAATATTTAATCCTATGGCCTCCTGTGTATGAAAGTTTGGAAGAAGATTATATCCAAAGCTTTCCTCATTAAAGTTCCACAACAATTTTTCACAGTATTATTATGGTTTTATAATAATTAGAAGGAAAAAACCCTAAATAAAATACCAGATCAATTATATTCATGTTACAATTTTTTTTGAGGATTTACCCAGGCCTAGATCCATGGTAGCATCACTTCACAAATCTGTAGGTCAAGACAAAGTCCTGCCTTCCTCAAAAAGAGGTAAACCAGGATTTCTCAGATCAAGGGGAAGCACCTTCTGTTGGTGGGATTGGTCTCAGCTAACTTTTAGAGCCTAAACTAGCACATCCAGTCTGACCCAGTCTTTCAGACTACTGAGTAGCCAAAATGAGGCAGTCTTCACCAAAGGGTGACATATCTTGCCTGCCTTAGGCTCCTGTATCAGAATAGATGAAGCATCATTTGGTAGGGCTTTTATAACTTCAATGACTATAGAAAAAAATCCTTGATAAATAGTTTAAGATAGATGCCTGAGCTTTAACTGGTTAGCAGTAGCTGAAGAGAGGGTCTTGTGCATAATTGATGGTATTCATAAGGATTGCAGCTACTCTGGAAGGGCCCTCACAGACCCACTTTCTATCACATCAACTGTTCAATGGGGATGTTACAAGAAACAATCGGTGTCTTTCAGATAGTCAATATATCTGTCCAGTAATTCTTGTTTGCACAACAATCTTTTGCAAACTAAGGTTTCATTGAAAAGGGAGACAAATGTTGCAACATTGTGCAAGAGAGGGATGAGACATTTGAAGTGTCCTAATTTTTCATATAAATATATATGCAGTAGACAGCAATAATCAGCTTGTACTGAACCTTTGAGGTGCTTGATGTTGAAAGCAGAAAAGGGTTTCCAGAGTTCTCATACCCCACGAAGCAGAAACAATGTGGGGGAAAAATGTACCTTAGCATTCACGTGGGTAAATGCATAGGGGAAGTGACATGGCATCATTATTTCTGGAGCTTCTCCTCTAAGGTTCTAACTAAGGAAAAATGTGTATCAAAGCTTAAAACTGTGCTAAGTCTTCAGTATATTAAGAGACTAATTAAAAGACTTTTAAAAATGAAAACTTGTGAGATGAGGTCTGTGTGTCTCAGACTTTTATAGCTAAAGTTAATAAAATCTGTTTTGAATGATAAGTGTGCATTTCAGAGCACCAAATGATTTGGCAAACAGTAGAGGAAAAGATTAAGAGTATAGAAGGAAGGAAAAGAAAGAGGCAGATTTGGAAAAGTTGTAGCTTAGCATCTCTTTGGCGTCATTGATTATGACAAAGAAACATCCTGTAGTCATCAAGATAGAGATGGATAATTCAATCATTAGGTCAGTTTGCCTCCTACCTTACGCTTTTCTAGATATTTCAATCCTCCTCTTCTTTTGCTAGAGAAAAGAGCATTCATTTTTTAATACGGAGACATTTTGCACAATTTTTGTAGTGTTCAAGCCCCTTTTCAAGACAGTTTTCACGAGGAAATGAAATATTTTATTCCTGTTTCTAGCACTGACCTTAAATTGGCTTAAATGTATCTGTAACTGCCTCTTCCCTGCTATTTTAACACTCCTATTATCTTACCATATTGTCATACTGCCTTTACCCAGCTAAATAAGCTAACTACAGCATGGAAGTGTGGGGACTGGTGATTTTCCCTGCTGCGTTCTTGCCCATTAGGAGTAATTCATAAATGAAAGTGTCTAAATGCTCTTTGTTTTCCACCATGATTGTTTGTCTAATTCTTCTGTGAGGGAAAAAAAAATAGTCTTACAGCCACAATGACAATGACAGAAGGCTTCACTAAGCAACTCTCAGAAAGTCCATTTAATTTGGAGCTTCTTGCGTAGGATTGCACAGCAAGTTGTATAGACATATGTTTCAGAGCAACACACCCTAGAACAAAATATGATGAGGGCTGCTCCAGCAGTTTACAAAATCTGCACACCATACATGGGGCATTATATGGTGTGCAAAAAAGTTTTGAAGGGTTAAGAAAAAAAAAAGGGGGGGAGCAAAAATCCTCCTACTCACAGGCAGAAGAAAAAGGAAGAACTGGAAAGAAATGTCTAGGAAAACTGGAGTGGGAGGTAGGAATCTGCCTGCTATGCTATGCAGGCAGATGATTCACAAAATGATTTTCCATTTGCATCAGACTGGCAAACTTAGGAACTGATCTTTTGAACAGTAATGATCATGGGCAGCCTTATACATGCACGTTGTTCTGAGCATTTTGGGGATTCAAATACTTTACCATGCTGTGTAACATCTTATCCCACACACATCTTTAATGATGACAAGGGTTGTATTCATCACGATATTATGGTTCATTAGGAAAGTCAGAATAAAGAAGGAACTAACAAGGGCAGTAATAACTAATTAATAAAATATTAAATGTGTCAATTGCCTAAGCAGCCCCAGGGAGAGCAAAGGACATTGGAATCCAGTCACTCTGCACCAGATTCACCCAGGAGGATTTCAGCTGATGAAACCAAGCCAACGAGCGTGTGGGTGCAGGTGACAGATGCATTTCTGACAAATACAACTGGGGTCAGATCCAGAGCAGGACATAATCATGGTGGATGCTCTAGACCATGATGATTCAGTTCCCAGTTGGGCTTTAACCTGTCCTCTCTGTGCTGAGGGGATGGGAATGAAATGCCTGTGATGGGGGCCAGGAGAGTGGTGTAGGCATCTTTATGTGCATATATGTTTAAGGATATGCCTGAGCTACAGACCATGACAGACTGCAATGTGATAAAGTGACAGCTGACCACAAGTTGTGGTTACCTTGTGTTATACAACAGTAGAACAGATGTAGCAACATGACATTCAAAGGGAACTTGGTAAGTTTGAGGACCGGGCAAACAGAAACATCATGAAATCCAGTGTGAGGCAGCACAAGTTTCTGCACATCAGGTGCAAGAACCTTGAGGCACAGGCTGTAGTGGTACCACTGAAGTGACAGAGGGTAGAAATCTTGGTAAAGAGGCCTATCTGAGATGAACACCAGGGTGAATACAAGCCAACAATGCCTTCTCATTGCAAACATGGCAAACTGTGTACTAGGGAATATTCAGAGAAGCATTGTCAGCAAATTCAGGGAGACTATTAATCTCTACTAGACACATCTGGAAATCTGTATGTGTTTTTGTGCCCCTCAGTTCAAGCACGACGTAGAGAAGCCAGAGAGGGTCCAGTGGCAGCACATCAAATGGACAAGGGTCTAAAGCACAGCACTGGTGAGGAGATGCTGACAGATCACGACTTTAGTCTTGCAAAGAAAAGGTTAAGGGGTGATCTAACAGCTGCTTCAAATCTACCTGAAGGGCAGTTACAAAGATGACATAGCCAATTTCTTCTCAGTAGAGCCAAATGGTGGTTTTGTAAAAGTTTTAAAAGCAACTATTATCCTTTCCAAAGCATTTTTGTGAAGAGTTATCTTTATTAATTCAAGCTAAAAATCCAGTCAATCCATTTTGAACTTCTGCAGTTTTTCTAACCAGAGAGGGAATCTGCCTATTAGATATTATTCCTTTTTTTCTTCATTTGGACATAGCTATACAGAGTATTTCAAGTATACTGTTATAAAGTAGGGGTGCTGGTGGAACAAAAGTATCAGATTTTACACTTAAAAAAAAAAAAAAGTACTTATAAAATGAAGGAAGCAAAAAGAAATAATTATAACTGACCAAAAAACCTGCAGGTTTCATAGTTTTTTCTTTTTAACAAGTAGGGGTGATGTCTTTTTCTAATAATGCAAAGTTTTTGAAATTTAATTTTGGCAATTGGTGGAAATTTGCTGATGTTTTATTTTCCTTTGCTGAACAGAGCCTTTCAAGTCACTGTGGCACGAATTTCTACTTGCTAGAACTGTTAGTGTGCCTAGTATGGAATATAGTTCAGGAAAGTTGTATGTCCTTTCTTTACAATTTGAGCTTCTCAGCAGATGGACTAATCATAAAAATCTCCCAATGTGTCACATCAGTTCAATGCACTGACCAACAACAGCATAATGTGAAGAATGCGGTTCATCTCTCAGAGGAAGGTGAAGGCTGCAGCCATTGAAGAAGAAACTCTCATGAGGCAGCTGGCAGCTTTGGTGAACAAACCTAGCTGTCAAAGTGGCAGGAAAATGTGTGATTTAAGTGAGCAAACAAACAAAAATTATTACAGAAGTAAATGAAGCACTTTAATGAAAAATTTCTTGATGCAACATGAAAAAATCCTCAAAATATAAACTGAAAAGAGGGAAGGAATATGAAAATACAAAATGAAAAAAAAAAAAAACCAACAGTTGAGGACAGTGTTTTCCATTGAAAGATGGAAAAACAATCCAGTTTTTTTCACTGGCTACTTATAGAGTTGCATTTCACAACAGTAAGGGCACATTTTCTCAAGGCCTTGAGGACACCAGGGGCCCTGATTGCGTCCTGGCATCTCCCTGGGGCTCCTCCATGTGCCCATAGTCCAGGGCCCTATATCAGCTCCCTGAGGCCATCAGTCCCTGCCCTAGCAATGCCACATCTTGCTCCATCCGTGCCTCACCCCTGTGCCTCGGCACCATGTCATGGCCTTGTCTCCAGCCCTGCTCTCGGCCCTGCCTCCTTCAGCTCCTGTGTGGACCTCTGTGTGGTTCCTGCCTCTGTCCCAGCCCTTAGCCCTATTGGGGGCTGCCAGTGGACCCCACCATCCCTGGCTGCGGGTGACAGCCCCATTGGGGAGATCATGGCTGGTGCAGGGCCCACCAGTGGGCGCCTCTGCTCTCTGCCACGTTGCCCACAGTGCTGTGACAGCGGGTTGAGCCCGGGAGCAGGCACCAACACACTCACCTCCGCAGTTATAAATTGGGATAAAATAAATCCCACCCCTCCCATTGTGTCCAGTGTCACACCCTGGAAAAGTGGCGTGGCCGTCTTCTGCCAAGACGTCAGCGGCAGTGCCCATCCAGCTTTCAGGGCTGTGACACCAGGAAGTTTGCTCCTCTCTGTGTGTCATCGACTACGCCTGCCTTCCTCCTGAAGGACTGGTTAAATATTAACACCATGCCAGGCGTATCTGGGCGGGAGGAAGGGGAGAGGCAATCCTTTCCTCACGGCAACACAGGGACAGTGTCAGGGCAGGCGTGTGCCCCGTGGCCCTGCAGCTGAGAGGTGGCAGAGGCTGGAGGAGCCTTGGGCAGCTGTCTGCCGCCTCAGGGAGGCTTTCTTGGGGCCAGGAGGTGAGGGCTGGCCCCGGCCTCCTCACTTGGAACAGCACCAGCCTCCTCCCGTGTTTCCAGGGAGGAGGGTTAGAGCGGCCATCGTCAAAGGGGAAGCAGTGGGAGATACCCTCCGGGCGCTCAGGAAAGTGATCCAGGTAACCCTGATCCAGGTAAACCTTCTAGAGCTATTATTTGCTTCCCAGCACAAGCAACTGTCAGCTGTGAGATAATTTAACCCTCTCCTCTGCTTGTCCTTCAGCAGGGAAGCCTTCCCTGAGCTGTTGACAGTAGGGTGAGGTATTTTGTGACCCCCATCTCTTGCTGTGCTCCTCAGCCTTCAGGGCAGGTGTCCCCCACATCGCTTTGTGTCACTCAAAGCCTTCGAGCCCCGGTCTGTGCTGGGCTGGATCCAGCTGCTGCTCCTTTAGGGTGATATTATCAATATTATCCCCTTGCCTTTGACATGGATGTGGGAGGGATTAGGCTAAAAGAGGTGCCTGGAAGTGCTGGCAATGCGTCACCACAGGCACCTGCGGAGAAGGTGAAAAGCAGCTCAGGCCAAGGTATTTAATTCATCACTGTCCAAAATACCCTGTTTCATCTGTGGAATGGGTAATATTTCTGTGCCCTTTAAAAGTCCATTTTGAAACAAAATAGAACAAAGTGTTATAAATCCTTTCCCATCTCATTTTACTTCATCACAAGCTGTTTACTGATTTGGCATGAATTTGGGAATAAGATCCTAGCAAATTCCCTTCTTCATAAAGGGAAAACCATATGCCTTCTCCATAAAACTTCGCTCAGTTCAGCTTGTGTTGATGCAGTCAGATTTGTAAGTGGAGGAATGAAGGCTGCTCTCCTGCCCGATAGGGCTCTCTCCAGAGAGAGACCTTGCCTGGGAGCACAGATTCCTGGAGAAGTACATGGGCTTGCCTTTTGGATTTGTTTTCTGGTGCTTTAGCTGTCTCATTTCATATGACAGATAATGCTAACTCTTAAAGAATCTACTGACTGATTTGTGTATGTGCTGAGAGCTATCACAGTGACAGAGCAAGGAGAAATCTCTCTGAGCTGTGCATGGTGACCTGTCCTGGCTGCCTGCAGGATACTCCTATGAACATGAAACATGGAAGTGAGAACAAATCAAAACCTTTCAAAAGGCACAGGGCAAACCCAAACAAGCCTACAAACTAGCCCCCCTCCCCACACTCAAGTGAAGAAATTAGCCCGCAAGTTCAGCTTAAAGTGTTAGGAAGTTGACAGGGCTGTCCCTTAAGCTCACAAGGTAAAACTGAAAGCTTGCAAAACAGGAAACCATAGAGGAAGCTGCCAGCCAAGCCAGTGAGGTGTCAACTGCTGCACTAAATACAGTGAGACCCCCTGCTTAAAGCACTGAGCAGTGAACAGGGCTCCTGTATAGCTTGATGCTGCAGCTGAACGTGTTCGGAAAAACAGCAAAAATTGTTGCAGTGAGCAGCAGGCAGGGAAGGTCTGGGAGCAGGGCATTCCTTCCACATGGGCACCCTGTGAGAAGCCCTGCCATACAATCCTGTGCCATCCCACCGCCACTGCTTTCACAGAAGCCCTGCTGGGAATTAATGCAGAGTTTTCACACAAAACTGTGAAATTAACTCAATGCTTAAGGGCGGCAAAACAGCTGGGCCAGGGCTTCTGTGTTTTGCTCCTTGGTGTGCTTTTGGTTTTAGCAAAAGGGTGGTTAAAAAAGTATGCTTGTTATAGGAAACTCAGGGTGTCTCTGTGGTGATGCTAATACTTATGCATGGCACAGTGCTGCCACAAAGAATACCTCTGAAATCAAAAAACACTTTCCTGACAAAAGATTTGGGCTGGCCACAAAATCACGTCTTCTGGCCTGTGCCCCTTTCATGAAGACAAGCTTCAACTTCCCAGCTGTAAACCAACCACGGTGGTCAGACTCTCTCCCACGTACGATTTTGAGGGAGAAGAGAATAGTATCACACAACTGAATTACAAACACTGAAAAAGCAGAAAATGCAGAAGCAAATTGATGGTTCACACACACTCTCTGTATCTTATCTCTGATCATGGTGAAGATCTGGTAGTGGCGTTTTGGGGGGTGTAAGAGGCACTCTCATGTTCAGAGAAATAATTACAGAGATCTTTTTTGCACTGGCAGCCTTTGTGAGTACTAAGTCTGGGGAGCTAGGGGGAGATTTGGTGTTTCTCATCCTTGCCCCAAGGCAGGTGGGATGAAGAGACCAGGATGGCAGGAACTGTTTCTCCCAACAAGTGGCCCCTTGTGTGGTGAAAGCATAAAGCCACTGCCACAGCAATGATAGTACCAGGGTCTCCCTGGAAATGTGTGAATAGGAATCTTAGTTTTGGAGCAAAGTACACGGGAAAACCTCAAACAAATCTTTCTGGGTGTAGCAGTGCATTAGGGAATTTTCCCACTTCCTTCCCTGGAGGCTACTTGGCACAGGAGGCATCAGTTTCCAGAGGAGTGGGAATAGCCCTTCTGAACATAGTTCTGTGCCCCTCTGAACCCAGGGGAGTGGCTGGCGCCCTACACAGTTGCCCTGCATGACAGTAAGTGACAGAGCACAGGATTTGTTACCCTGCCAGGATGCCACTGGCAGCACAGACGTTGCACCCACAATGCACACAAAATTGTGGGCAGTTTGGAGAATTACTTTTGCCAGCTGCTCATGATTAACTTTAATGATGCAGATGGAGCTCCCATGACACAGACAATCCTGAAACAGCAGTGTTGTAATAGCCAGGAGGGACTAAGGACACGAGAGATGCAAGATCTGTAGGGGGAGGTTTCTCTGCTGAAGTAAGCTCCTCTATTTCTTTTTAAGCAGTTGTTTTGAGAAAAGATATTGCTCTTCTTCCAAACCCTCTCTCATTTAATCTTCTATACTTGTTGGCAATACAGGTCACATAAAGTCACATTTTATCACAGGAAACAAAAGCATCATCTCATTACCAAGCTTCTTCTCAAGTATGCGGTGACTGCTGGTGGCTCTCTGCCTTAAGCACCAGGAGAGAATGCTTCAATGGAGAGGTTCCAGAAATTCATTTTACTTCCTCTCATCTTAACTGCCTCACTACCAGGTAGGACACATTCATAACCCATGAAATGAGCTACCGTGGACAAAATGTATGAACTAATTTTAAAAGGGTGTAAACAGGAGTTGCTGGTGATATCAGATTGAGCAGTTGGCCCCAGAGGGGGATTATTTAAACTGCTTGAAATGGTTAATTTACACTTCAAGCCTGAATGATCTGATGTGTTAAAATGGGCTTCACTATGCAGGAGTGAGGAGCATATGGGCTGGGGAGGAGACGGGAATGCTGCCCTCTCTCACGTTCAGTGATCTGGGATGTTCCACTTATTTCTCCTTCTCCTTGCATTCATCTTCCACCTGTCTGTTTAGGACTGCTTTTGAGAGGCATCTGTAGAGAAAACAATATTGGCAGCTGATTTTGCTTCCAGAAATACGTGCAAGTTATAATCTTGCTAGTTTGCTCCAGTTTACATTTTATATGATTGAATTTCAAAATGAATTCAGCTAAAAGGTATCTTTGTGGTAGAGCTCTAAAGAAAATGTGAATATAAAGTGGCTAGCTGGGTAACAGAGACAACTGATTTTTCTTTTTAGTTATTGTCCAGCTGGGGTTTTAACAAGCTCTGAAAGGAGCAATCTGCAATGGGATGAGAGGGAAGGTATTGTCATGGCTTAATAATTGATGAAAGGAAACACAGTGCAGGAATAAATGTTGACTCTTCTGAGCAGAGTGGTGTTCCCAGAGAAGTTGCACAGGGATGTTGGGTGTTCGACAACCTCTTAAACAACCTAGTGAAGAGGAGTGCACTGTGAGGTGGCAGACTTTGCAGGTGGTGATGAATTACTTAGGGGCAGCCAAATCCAAAAAGAGACTATGAAGATTTGCCAGAAAATGTCATGATGCAAAGTGAATAAGTAATAAGGAGCAGAAAAGATTGAATGCAATGCATCACTTAAGTGAAGATGTCTAGTGGGGGAAAAAGGTAGATGCCTTGGAAAAAGAGTATATTTCTGAAAAAGCAAGAAACTTTCACCACTTAGTTTTGTCAGTAAGGGAAATACAATGAAACCTCGTATTATATAAATCCATAGAAATCTTATCTTTTTCAAAAGCTAACAAAACTGGATATCTTGTTAGCCTTTGAAAGACATAAGCTTTCTACAGATGTTTCGTTAGCCATTCCATTTCAAAAAGGACATATTAGGTCTGGGAAATGTATGGAATGTGACAGAGGTGATCAAAGGTATGAGGAGGCCTTCATTAAGGTGGCATATTTTTCTGCTTGTGAAAAGGAAGAAATAGTTAAACTTTAATGAGATAATTGTTATGGAAGTGAAAGGTGAAATGGTTATTCACAGTTTCTCATAACAAAAAGAAACAATGGCAACTAGTAAAATTACCAGAAAGAAGATTTAAGGCAAACCAAAGAATGTATTTTTCCTCAGAGTGTGTAAGTAAATAGTAAAGCTTATTGTCACTGTATATGGGGGCTACCAAACTTTCAGTAGGCTGAAAAAAATCTAGAAACAAGTATCATGGAGGATATGTAGGTGCAGAAGCAAACATTGGCTCAGGAAGTCCCTAGATCTCTTATTCGTGGACACTGAGAAGTTACAACAAGGAAGCCGCAGTTTTTATTTGTTCTGTTTCTTGCACTGTCTTCCTAAGCATCCAGCGCAGAGTACTACAAGTTTTAGAGGACTTCTATTAGCCTTCACTAATGCTTTTAGTCAAGCATACATGCCATGCATGTTTTATTGTCCCACCTGAAAGACATATTGGGGTGGCAGGCATTGCCTACAGTACAGCCATGGGAGCACACCCCAAAGCAGAGAGGAAAAGCATATTGTGGAGAGACAAGTGTTGCTCTTGAAAGAAGTATTGCTGCTCTTAGAATGCCAGGATTCACAAGGCTGGGCAGTGTGGCTAGGCTGTTGAGATGACAGCATGGCATGACTGGTTTGAGCATCTTCTTGGGTGGCACGACATGCCCTTTGGCAGCAATAGCATTGGAGATCACGAGCCTGACATGCAGTGCAGGGTCCCAGCCTGCTGCCAGCATATTGGTGGTGGTGTTGTGGTGCTCTCAGTCTGGGGACTCTCACCATTGGAGACAAGAGACAGTGTAGAAGGAGAGAAGTAGTCCAGCAGCAGAGCCAAGAGACAGCTTTCAAACAGTGCAAAAGAGAAGCGATGAGAAGACACACTTGGAGAGGTTTGTGTGCAGCGGGTGGAAATACATGTTGCTGAGTACCAGTAGACCAGTATTACTTGGCAAAAACATCCTATAAGCATTTTAAAGGCCTTGTTAACATAAGCTAGTAAACAAGCTAGTCCTTCTCTGCAAGCTTTGACAAGGTCTAACCTATTTTGGTTTTCAAAAAGCTCAGCTGCAGGGCTGTTTTTGAAATAAACTCGAGATTTGATGAAGTTTAGGGTTCAGATGTGCTGAAGAAATATCTTACCAAATCCAAAACAATTTATTGCAGAGCTGTTGCTGCAGCAGTGGGCCAGTGATGAGGCAGGGAAGTCAAGGTGGATAGACAAGAGACTAAAGAAAGAATGAAAAGAAACAGGCATTTAAAACAGACTGGAAAGAAGAAAACGTAGACATTCAAAGAGAAATAGCGGAGTAGGAAGGGAGGAAGAAAGAGTCTAGATGCAAAAACTGAAGGATAAAAGGCAGAGTTTATGGGAGAGCAGTATGGATGTAGAGGGGGAGATTCTTTTGAAATATCATAATGTGGCTGGGAAAAAAAAGGAATCATTGTAGCAAAAGTATAAGCCCATCCTTTCCTTTACTGTGCTCCATTTAGATAGGTCACATAGAAAAGAGAAATGACAGATTCAGCAGAGGAGAGGAGGGAAAGAAAAGGTAGCTGCATCTCAGTGCCCATGTTGCTGAAACCTTCAGCATGAGGAAGTTGTCCTTTAGAGTTGTTTGAAGCCTGGAAGAAAAAACATTGGCAGTGAAGGGCAAGGGCGTCATTTTTTCAAATGAGGTTCCCTCAGTGCAGGCATCATCCAGGGAACAAGATGCATCTCTCTTTTGTCAAAACCCACAGTGAATTTGTGTGACAGAGTTCGCAAAGAGTCGGTGTATACTCCGCATGCTGTTGGGAAGGACTGAGCAACTGGGATACCATAAAAACTTCCCAGTTTAAGCAAACTTTCACCAATGGTGACTGCTTTTTAAACATTTAGTGATGTGCCTCAAAGAAGGTGTTCTAATTGAGCTTTCTTCAAAAAGCAGGGGGCAATGCAGTATCACAAAGACAGCCTAACATTTCCCTATTGGAAAGATACTTGCAAAAAGCAGGGGGCAATGCAGTATCACAAAGACAGCCTAACATTTCCCTATTGGAAAGATACTTGCCTGGGTGGGATTTCTGGGGAAAGAGAGCAGATGCTAAACCAGCTGTTAAGAGCTGAACACGTAATTCCTGTAAAGTACAATGACAGTCTAGCCTGAGGCCTTAATTTGTCTAAAAACAACCATCTGCAAAATATTTTTTAAGCAATACACAGATGAAACTAGCTCTAAAATTTTCTCCTTAGTGCAAATAGCAAGGTCCCTCAAAAGGACTTACAGCACTGGCTCAAGGAGCTGGTAACTGTGTTCAGATCCCATTTCTGTCATGAATGTCCTCTTTGACCTTACAGAAGTTACTGTATCAGTATTTGTACATGGGCTGGACAATGGAACGCCCTGTTGGTTCAGGACTGCACCTGCTGCTGGAGGCTAAAAAAGCAAAAGCAAAAAGATAAAGAGGCAAAGTTAAAACCACTGGAAATGTTTTGGCAGCAGGTGGAGAAGGCTCATGAAGTTCTTTTTTGTTTGTGCTGGAGCTTTATGGAGACCTAAATGGAGGCAAGGTTGAGCTATGTCTTGCTCCTCTGCCCTCCTGCCACCTATACGATCCCTGCACAGGGCTTATGGACCTGTTCCCTAGCTAACAGAAGTTGGTGAAAGACCATCTATTGCTCCAACAGAGATGGCTGGTGAAAGACGATGTAAATCCTACTATACCTATGGACAGATAAAAAGTCAGAATTATAAAATCAGAATAGTTTGGGTTGGAAGGGACCTTCAAAGGTCATCTAGTCCAACCCCCTTGCAATAAGCAGGGACATCTTCCAACTAGATCAGGTATTATATTAAGTATATGAAGGAATGACACATACATGCATGCCTACCTGGCTAACTTCAGACTGTCCTGACTGAAGAAAACAAAAGCAATATTAGCCATGTAATTTCAGAACTGATGATCACTGATTATTCATGTTTAGGGATAAATGTCAAGAATATAATAGAACCCACAGACATGATCTCGTAGCAAATAATTACTTAACAGCTAGCAGTGTACTGAAAGTCACATCATTTATTCAGAGCCATGGCAAACCGTATCTCCTTAAAAAAGTAAAGTGTTTGCACAGGCAAGGAAATAAGTTACAAATGCACTGCGATCAGTTTGCACTAAGAAGAGCAGTGTGGATAAGTATTGCAGCTCCTGCTTTATGAGCAACTAAATGCATTTTGGAATTAACTCTAAGGAAGTTTGTTCATGCTATGTGTATCATCATGGTAGCTGTTTATGTCCACTTCAACCAGTCAGGAAGACTTCAAAGTGCTAAATCAAAAACTCAGCGCATAAATATGTTGTAGGCAACAGAGATGCACAGGGAGTAATATTGTAAAAGCTGGCTACAGTACGAGTCAGGAAAAGACAGGTAATTCAACAACACATTTGCACTCAGGACAATGTCTCAACCCTGGCAATGTAAGTTATGATAGAAATCAGGACAACTGGATGTTGAGTATCAGAAAGAGGGCCGCATAATACAACAAATGGTTGCTCTGGAATGCACTTCATCAGTGCACGCTCATTAGAAAGCCTGTAGTCCTGTAAATGATGCCATCCACAGTCATGTGGCCAATCCCTAATATTCAGAAGGAGACAAATAAAAAGAGAGGAAATGGCTTTTAGGCATTTTATTAACTGTTTGTAAATCAACATATTAAGGTATGCACACAGATTTGATTGATGGATTCATCCTCAGGGTGTTTCATGTGTTAAAGCATTTCAGTTCACCTCTACAAGTCTGAAGGGAGCTTTGAATAAATGCCACTGGAAAAAATGAGATATTTAAGTTGAACAGAAGTATGTTTTATTGTATCTTATCTTGCTTTATTAACTATCAGTGGAAATGAAGTTTGCTTTTCATTTTATGTTTATTGCTCACACAGAGATATACTTTGGAGAATAAGGAGCATGGCAGAGGTAGCATAACATAGGAAGGTGGAAAATTTTTGTAAAGGCTTTTGTAAACATAAGAGAACTCAGAGTCAATCACACAAAGAACCAGGGAAAGCTAGGTTTGCATAATCTTGCAAAACAAAGAATAAAAAGGCTTTTGTCTGTAAATACATGCAGCAGGTGGGAGGAAAGAGGGGAGCTATTTATATTAAAGCACAATTCTTGGCACAAACCTGGTTAGACATACAGTGCCTAGGATTAAATGTGATCTGGGAATTAGAAAATTATGTTGACCTTGGAGCAATGAGATTACAGACCCTATGTCCTAAGTGCATTCACTGAGGCTCCGGTTGCAACTTTGCAACTGAATTTCATTTATACTACTATCAAGCATCTCTTTTGTGTGAAAAATTACAACATATTCTCCCTTACTCACGTCAGCTACTGACTGAATGAAAAATGAATTTTTCAATAATTCATAATGAATCCATCAATGAATAAAGCACCGAAGATGTACAAACCCTGAGTTGAATGAAATTTTAAAATCCACTTTATTGTCCTGAATACTCTTAGCAAAGAAGTAATGGCCATTACAGACTTTCTTTCTCCTGGAAAATAGTTGAACAGTTATTCTCAGGCCAAATTTGCAATCATGGGGTTTTGATTAAACTGCTATGGACAGTAGTGTGTAATTGCTGTAATTACACAGCTACAGACTGAATAGTTAGATGTAGCACTGGCAGTCCTGGTGCTTCCTCAGCATGAGTGTTCCACAGTAAGTGATTAAAATCTCACTGGTGAGGTAGATCTCACTGACAGGACTGCTTGATTTGCAGGGAGCTTGTGAAAACTCCATTTTTGGAGATACACAGAATTTGACAGGACAAGATCCTGTGTAAGTGGCCTAACTCAGGTCAGCTCTGCTTGGAGCAGAGGGTTGGGCTAGAGATTTCCTGAGGTCCCTTGCCACTGAAACCTTTCAATGTCCACAGTAAAGAGAAGCTCTGTCACAGAGAGGTGCTGGTAAGCAGTAGGACAAAAGGGAGCAGACCTGAGCTTAGAGGCAGGTTGAAGAGATGATCGTATCTGTGGGGATGAGGACGAACTGTACCCAGTGGGATGCATGAGGAGCACAGGCACTCCCCTGAGATAAACCTCAGTGACAGCAAGATCTGCAATGGCAGCACTTCTCCTTCCTTCACTCCATCTGCAGTCAACAGGGCTGGTGAGGCAGTGACTTAGTTAAGGAACTCGGTATAAGAGAATACTGTTTTGAGCTCTCAATGCAGGAAAGACACTGGTGAGCTGCTTTTTCAAGTCCTGTTCCCTAAGACACCAATCAAATAATCTGGGACGTTCTTTCAGTGCGAAGGTTTGTCCTCATGAAGACTAGGATATACAGTGCTCTCTCTCTGAGCTCTAAAGTTTGCCCACCTTCAAAATGGCCCAATTTCCCCTGGCTAATTCAGGGCCTGAAGTCACAGCTGCTGCTTTGAAAAAGAGGGTCTCAGCCTTGCTCTTCCTTTACTTCTGGCTTGGTAGAAGTGAGTGCTTCTGCCTTCCCATGCACAGGAGATCTGCCATCTGCGTGGGCAACAGCTGCACCATCATTCCTCTGAGAATAATGGGAGGCCCTGGGTCTGTTGAGGAGGAAATGAAAACAAAATGCCTTCATTAGAAGGGAGCTTAAGTTCTGAAAAATGGTAGCCAAAATTCATACTACCTTTTAAGGAAGAAAACGCATGAATTGCAGCAGCTGTAGTTAAGAGACTGGAAACGTGGGTAAGTATGTGTGTGGTGCGTGCATGAGAAATAAGGAAGAGGCAGATGAATAAGGGAAAGAACATAGAAGGGTATATGCTGGGGCAGTAAAAAATCAGCGGCAATCTGAGGTACGGATAAGGGACTAGTTCCATACTCCTTTATTTATTTTTATTGAGCGTTAGACTTTATTGAAGTCTGAAGAAGTCATGTGTTTTCCTATTTAAAAGTGGAACCTCTTCTTTCAGCAAAATGTCAGGTTTTTAGTGAATCACTGAAGAGAGGTGATTTTGGAGTTGGAAGAGGAGAGACAAAAAGCCAAATGCATCATTAAAGAAAACTGTTTAATCTGAGCTAGAGCTGAAAGATCCATCTCAACTGGTTAAAATCTTTTAAACTACATAAACATGAACATAGGTTTGTAATTATTGGCTTGGGAGTCCACTATAGCAATGTAGCATTTGACCACTGCTTACTGCCGTGGGATTAATATTACTCAGTTGCAATTTCATTTCACTGTGCATATCTTTAACTACTTACTGACAGGCATTATAGAAAATGAGATAAAAATGTTTTCTTGAAAGGGGCAGGTACTGACAACTGTCAGGAGTGAAGTGCCAGCTCAGCTGAATCAACAGCCTTTCCTGATAGAAACATGACTAAGTGCTTAATACCCCAGTGCTCCTTGTGAATAATACTATTTGAACCAGGATGCCTGGCTTTTTGACCTTAAATTGCTGATAGTAAAAATTAAGTCAAAGGCCTGTGATTGTGGTGTTGTATATGTATTTACAGACTATGCCTTTTTCTTCCTATCAGGTCTTGGCTTTTGTTACTCTATTATACATGGCCCTAGTAATGCAACAGTCCTTGCTGGTTTGGAAGCCCGGTTTAATTGCACAGTATCGGAAGGATGGGTAATTCTCATCTGGCTGTCCAACGGAAACCCTGTCCTCACTGTCATCAATTCTCAAGGAGCTGTTGAAACATCAGACCGCTTCACATCTCAAAATTATACCAGTAGCAATGGGTTTACCTCGGAGCTGATCATCCACAAAACCCAGCTGAGTGACTCTGGAAAAATTGAATGCAGCATCCAGCAAACTAGTGAGAATGGCTTTGCATTCCTTTCTGTTCAAGGTGTGTATAGCCACCAATAAAAAGCTATTTTACGGAAGGGGGTTTGGAACTGGGTGATCTCAAGGTCCTTTCCAACCCTAACTATTCTATGATTCTGTGATTATGCTGCACTTAAAGGAATCCTCTGATGAATTGCTTGAATTATCCCTGTGAAGGAGTACATGCTCTCATTTACCATCCTTTACCTCCTGTCCTCCTTGTCTTAATTTTGCTCCCAAAGCCGGTTTCAGACTCACATTCAGAGTGCAGGTTATAAATGCCCTTATTTTTTCCTGTTGCATGTCTTTCTTACTTTTTTATTGGATTGCATTAAAATTTCTGAAGGCAGTCAGTCAAAAATTATCTTTTGTCTAGAAACAGTATCAAGGCCAGGCTAGACAGAGCCTTGTGTGACATGGTCTAGTGTGAGGTGTCCCTGCCTGTGGCAGGGTTGTTGGAACTAGCTGATCTTAAGGTCCTTTACAACCCTAACCATTCTATGATTCTATGGTATGTATTACCCCTATGCATATCTTTGTGCATGAACCGTCTGCTGTCTTTAGGGCAGGTCTGCCTTCTGCTTTCAGACCCAGGATTCAGTCTGTATCCAGCTTACCCGAGTTTGATTTAATGGTGTTCAGAAGTAAAGTCCTTGAGACACAAAGTGATATTTTTCATATGATTGCTGCTGGATCCAAGGAATAAAAAGTTCCTATGTACCAAGCTCCTGCATATGAGACCCTTAGTCCTCTGAAGCACCACTAGTGACACAGTGCAGCCAGTAAAACAAGGTCTAACCACCAGACACTGTCCATTTGTCAAAGAAGTACTTCATGCAATGGCAACATCTCATCATCTACTCATAATCCTTCCCTGATAAAAACTGAGCATACTTAAAACTTAGAGAGAAACACTGTTATTTCATTATGTTGTCCTTCAGCTGGAAATATATCAGGATGTCTAAAAAGTATAATTTCCTGCCTTTTATTGGGAAGATACTGAAAACTGAGACTTGTGCTTTACACACACTGGACAATGTGTCCATGAAGTTGCAATTTTATCTGCATGTTTAGATCATGCATGGGGCATATCTGTGTTAATAATGTTTGGTTTTGACTCCATATCTGAAGGCATAGCTATTTCTGGGTAGCAAGATAAGATTTAAAACTATCAGCAGGAAAGCAATGCAGCTAAATATTCTGAAGGAACAAAACATCTTTTCCCTCCTACAGTTAATGGATCTTTATTCATCAAAAATAGCACCTTAACAGTAAAAGAGAACAAAACCGTTGAAATTGTTTGTGAAGCCATAGGATGGGCTCCAGCTCCAGACATCACCTGGATGACAAATGACTCCTTCATTGATAATTCGAGGTATGCTACCCAGCAAAGTCAAGGATCTAATGGCCTCCACAATGCTCTGAGCACCCTAACTTTGACCCCGACGGACACTGAGATTTTGACTTGTTTAGCTGACATAGAAGCACTCCCTAACCCTCAGAATGCATCTGTAACTCTTATTTTTGTCAATTCTACTTTAGGTAAGTGAACGTTTGATGTACTTTAGCTATACAGTAGTGCCGGTACTGTACTGCCTGTCCTATATTCAGAACTGCGCTTTTTGTTTTGTTTTGCTTTGTTTTATTTTGAAGTCTTTTACTTGCAAATTAAATACTATGAGATGTGCAAAAGTAATAGAATTAAGACCCAGTAGTCACAACCTGATACATAGGTAGGGTTAAATTCACATCTGTGAGGGGATGATACAAGTCTAATGAACCACAAAGTACAACTTATTACTGAGCAAGACAAACAAAGCAGTACAGCTGCCACTGACTGGAGTCACTGCTAAGAAAACCAACCTTTGCTCCTTGACCAAGAAAGCACCTAATGAATTTAGATCTTAAATATTCTTGATTAGGCCATGTCTGCTATATATTAACATAATTTGTTAGACCTCATTTACTCAAAGCCAGACTCTCAGGTGAAATTCTTCTTCATGACATTCAATACCAGTTTTACCACTGACTTTGAAAAAACCCCCTGGATTTTATTTCCAGTGTCTGCACACAACCCAGAACAGATTTTGTACCAGCACTTCAGGTGCAAATAGAAAGTTCTCCATATGAGCAATGACTGGATGTGATGGAGCTGTTGTAGTGTGGTGATACTGTTCCCAGGGCTGCACTGAGGTTAGCACCTAATTGCAGATGGCAGCATTTACATGAGGGAACTTCTATGCCGTATACCAATCACCAAACTACTATAGGAAAGTCTTTGTGTATGGTGTGCTCACCCCTTAAAGAACAAGAATCAGAAGAAGCTGCTTATTTTGGGGCCTTATTCCAAAGTCTGCTTAAATCAAAACGCCATTGGGCCTGCTTTCCTTTTCCTGGCATAGTCTCTTTGACATCTTAGAGGAAGGTAAAAAATTTCCTGCAGCAACATATGTGGAATTCTTTGGATGGTGCACTTGGTTACTTTTAATTGCCTTTTATTTAAAAAAATTCAAGGATGCTTTAATCCAAGCTTGTATGTTGGGCAAATATCTCAAGAACAGTTAGCAAGACCTTTGATGACCCTAAATATTTCCACTAAGGTTGTCAGCATTGCCTGTAATGCTGCTGAACTTTGACCTCACTGAGATCCTATGAAAATAAAATTCTGTAATCTAAAACATCGACAGTGCTTGGAGGTTCATCAGGAAAAGGGTGATTCTATCTTATCTGTGCAGCCAGTGTGGTAGAAGGCAAGTGGGACTATCACTACAAATCTGCCTCACAATCTAACAGGATCCTATGCAAAATGTTTTTGTTTGCCAAACCATAACACAAGAAGAGCACGACTTTGTGGGCTAGCAGTGTTTAATGCGGACAAGGAAGACAATACCAAACAGTCCTTAGGAGCTTTTCTCTGTTGTGACTAGCCAAATGTCTCAACTGTCAGGTGGAGGAATCTCAAGGCAAACTAAAACCGAAGCACTAATTGCATGGCAGAGAGCTGAGGCTACTGGGTACAGGCACCCTATCTCCTATGGTGATGTAGTCGACCCTTTTATTAGCTTTCTCCTGTGGAACAGGAAATTCATAGATTATAGGGAGGTTTTTTGCAATGGGTCTGTGAATCTCCAGCTGTCTTCTGTTCAGAGTAGGTACTCCAATCCATGTTTCTTTTTACGATGTGGTGAGCATTGTGAACTTCAATAATCATGCTGACATCTTCTCTTGATGAACAGATTCTTCTCTTGTAATGGGTGAAGAGGACACATACAAAGACATTCTTATAGTGGATTGATGAGGGGTTTGGTATAGAAGTTTTGACATATAAACAACTGAGGAGGTTGAGTAACTGTATAAGTCATTATTAACAAGACTTTTTCAGAAGTGCTTGCTTTGCAACACAATTGAAAAGGTCATTTCACCATTCTTAATATGACTTTTTTGTAGTCACATTGATCCCAATTATTGACTAAGTAAAATAGAACTACCCTGAGGAAATTAATAAATTCCCCTGCCTACTCATTTGCGAAATACTGAGGTACCCACCCTCAGTTTCCATAGCTACTCACTGTAAATCAGAAGAGGGGAAAAACAGATGTCATGAAGCACAATTAGTATATAATTAGAGATTATATACAACCTTATTTCATTTCTCTTTGGAAAAATCATTGTGCAGCAGCAGACACTCAAAATTTGTCAGGATATGAGAATATGACATTTATGTGTTATAAACACATATATTATCAAATAATGGCTTTTATGACAGAGGAAACTATATAGTATATATATCACACTTGAAATCTCAGAGCTTGTCTGACTTTTCATATACAGACTTAGCCTTAGTTAGCTGTTGTCAGAAGAGAATATGAGTAGCTTCAAACATCAAAGGAGTCCTTCCCAAAACTACTGTAATATCAATTTCAGCCTTCACTTAAAAGCTTGAGGAATCAAATTCCTCCATGGTCCTCACAAGAAATACCCATCTATTCACAGACCATTGCAACCAAAAGTCAACCATCCTGAGCCAGCCTTCTGCTGGTCAATGAATGTCCTACCTTCCTGAACCTCTAGACCAGTCTTAACCTCAGACCTTTTGAAAATTCCATGCAAGATCAAGCATTTTTATGTCATTTTTATGTCATTTTTATGACTCCTCCAGAGTCACCATACTCACAGTGGTGTTCAGCTGACCCATAAATTTGGGAACTTCTATGGAATTACCCCAGCAGATGCATTCACAGACTTACTATTGGGAAATGGGGTCCATGGCAGAGTCCCTTAGCTGGGCCCAAACTCTTTGACTTCACTATTGACTTCATGTGGACTTTGACCCATGGGAGATAAGGAATATGCCATGAACCTGATCTTCCTTTGCTTTTTAAGGCAGCCATAAAGATCCAAAGCATCCAAGAAATTATGTGCAGCCTTTTCTGGTTTCTCATTTCTCTTTGGTTACCAGCATGTGCCAGAGAAAATCCTCTTTTCTGAGGATACTTAGCCTGAGTAAATTTTTGGGCAGCTTTGGGAGGGTCCAGAGGTCTGGTAGCAGTAGAGGATGTGCCTTATAGAATGAAGAAGTAGCTTTGTCCACACTAAGAACCTCATATAATTTGGTATGGATTTTCTAATGAGGATAAAAAGGGTTTAACGCCCTCATTCTTTATTGCCCCTCTCTTGCAGCCCTACTTGTGTGTTTAGCTGGCAGCTCCTGCGTTCATGCTGGTCGGTCCCAGGTCCAGTTTCTTTCTGGATCCTCTAAAACTGGGGAAAAACTACAGTTCTGAAGCACTGGGAGTGTTTGTGTTGCATACTATCCTTGCTTCAGCTCTGTAGATCCTCTTGTGACAGGTAACCTGAACCTGTCAGGGAGCAAAACACCTTGGTGTGGCAGCCAGCCTGGAGGTATGGGCCAGTACAGGTGTGTTTAGCTTCACACTAAGATTAAGTTTTCCCTGGCAGCAAAGTGGCTGTCTTTTGTATTTAAGGCAGCTTGAAATCCCAGTGGCATGCTTTATGGAACAAAATATGCTAAAATATACATATTTGTTTCAGCATTTCTAGATAAAAATAATATGAATGAATTTATCATCAATTGTAATCACAATTGATAGCAACCTACCGAATTAACTACTTTGCAAGGGAAATTTTGCAAGGGAATAGACCCAACACTGTGTAGTCATTCATCACCTAGATTGCTGCAGTACTTTTTCCAGAGGCTGTCAACTAAATATGGCCATGCAATCATTAACTGTGACCTTTAATGAGGAAATAACAAACACAAACCTAGTGTGAGAGAATGGGCTTTGTAAAGTTTGGATGTGTCTCACACCTGTAATTTGGATTGGAAGCTTGTTTCTAAACAACTGTCAAAATTATTTTGGGGCTGCTTTTCAAAAGGCAGCCAAATTAGGGGTGCTTCTGAAATACTTGCTCAAAACAGAAGGGCAGAATGATGTGAAAATCTCAAGATGGAATTCTTTGGAAAATCATATCTAGAGGCTAGAGATCTCCATCTGTATCAGTTACGTAAGACTATTGCTGTGGTATGTGGGGAGAAATAGACACTTCAGAGCTGTTCATCTTACTGAAAGGGGCATATACATAGTCAATCAAATTAATTGTAACCCAAAGTACCCATTTTCTCTCCACTGCCAAGAGCAGCCAGGCAAGACACTTAGAATCTGCAGTATAGACACCTAAATTGAACCTTAACCCCTCTGCCCAACCCCAAATGTCTCCAAAGGATGCTGGGAGACCCAGCATATCTACAAAACAAAGTTTAGGTTGGAAGATTGCAACCCTGCGTTTTTCAGAAAAAAAGTAGCAGTGAGAAAAGCTGCAACTGCAATAAAGAATTTGCATTTAGAAACTTTTTAAATTCTTGGGCACCATACATAAATACAGAGGCCATCATTTGGAGAACACAGACTCCTTGTTAAATAATCAACAAGCAGTTAATAGCTGATCACAGAAAACGTAAATATGCTGAAAAGGCTATTTTGAGGCTGTGAGAGTATAATGTTTCTCCATTTAATTTGACAGAAAATTATTACAGTGAAGACAACAGAAGCACATGGGTTATTGTTCTTGCAATTGTGCTTTCATTTCTTGGTATTGTTCTTCTGATCATTATTATCGTGGTTGTTGTACGCTGCTGCTGTGTAAAGAAGAAAGGTAAGTGGTCTGTGCATTATATACATCTTCACAGTTGGTCTATACATTAAAAAGTACCTTCAATTATATATAAATCTACTTGTGTCAGCTCTGGTGCTGTACAAAGACCTGTAAGCAGAAGTGTGAACAGACAGATTCTGCTCTTAACCACGACCTGGTTAAGATGCTCCTTACTTTCATAGAAGCATCATAGAATTGTAGAATGGTTTGGGTTGGAAGGGACGTCAAAGATCATCTCGTTTCAATCCCCTGCCATGGGGAGATTTCACCTTTCACTAGCTCAAAGCCCCATCTAACCAGGCCTTGAAAATTTCTAGGGACTGGGCAGCCACAACTTCTCTGGGCAAACTGCTCCACTGCCTCACAGTAAAGAATTTCTTCCAAATATTTAATCTAAATATCCTCTCTTTCAGTCTAAAGCCATTCCACCTTGTCCTGTCACTTCATGCCCTTGTAAAAATCCCTCTCCAGCTTTCTTTTCTACCTTTAGGTAGGGGGCTTAAAAGGTTAGACAGTTAAAAGGCTCGCTGGAGCCTTGGCTTCTCGAGGCTGAACCAGTCCAACTCTTCAAAGCTCCAAAGTAATCAGTGTCAGCCATTCACATTAACTAGAAGGGGGATGCGTTTTTCAGGAGTACTTTAACTTCCAATGATGTTTAGTTCCTCTGCTGAGGTTCTTTGTTGATGCAAACCTTCAGTGCTGTGTGCTTAACTTCCGATTTCGGCATAAGGTGTTCTACAGGGATGTTGCATAATTTTGTAAAGAGGGGAGAGATGCTGCTGTGGTAGCTGGAACACGGTGCACACTCTAAGAGGAGTTCTGCAGTAGGTCACAATTTAGTTTCCTGAATTTTAAACACTTTCTTTTTGTTTTTTCCCTTTTCTTAGGTTCTACATATCAAAATGAAATCAGGTAAGCTAGATGATGCAGGAGAATTTTTCCTTTAACTGAACTCTTTCAGGCTGCCACAGGATGGTGGGAGGGATATCTCAGTTTCCATGCCTCACAGTCCAGCACTTGCTGGATGCTCGCATGCTGTCCTGCTGAATGACCTTGCCCATTCTTGTATGCACAGAAGCAGAAAGAGCAGGGGGCAAGTATTCAGGGAAAAGGACTGCCTTTAGGGGAGAAAATCAAGAGCCACAGCTCGCAGCAGGTTGCAAACCCTGGGTGAAAAGAATCAAAATCCTGGAAACAAAAGCTACCTCTCCGATCCAGCAAGCGCAGAAATTAGAAACAAAACACATTCCTACCGGTGCTGATGGACGAAGTAAATTCTTAAATACCGGCTATGTCCCCAGGTGCCCGGCGGAGGCCACGGGGTGAGCTCTGCCTGCATCCGGCTGCTGCCTGCTCAGCTCTGCTGCCTGCAGGGAGCCGGGCGATTGCCGGCGTCGCCACAGGAGGTCACTGCGGGCCCGGCAGCTCTGCTGAGCGGCCTCGGCGAAGAGGAGGGGAATCCTCGACTTTCCAGCCGGGAGCTTTGCTGCCAACTCACTGGGGTAGACTGGCAGACGAATTAGACGTTCCCCCTGTTCTTTTTGTTAGCGTTAGCCTGATAAACATTGAGCAAAGCTGCCCCGAGGATGAGAATCAACGCTTAATCAAGCGGTTGTCAGACACCCTGCTGGTACATTATGGCATTGAGTTGGAAAACCTTAGAAATCATGTGCTAAAGGTTATCAGCATTAAGATCCTCTTTATTGGCGCCAGTGTGTGTGTGACAGCAACGTCAGTGGGGTTATTTGAAGTTATTTTTTTCTAAGCTTCTAGGGACAATTGTAAATTCATATTCTGCCTACGCCTGTGGGGCTCTAACTCACTGTCTCATAGTGAATTTATAAAAACTTGCACTGTGTTGCCTTGTACTGCAGGAGTACCTAGCTTCATTAACAGCCTCTTGTGGGGACATGTTGTGAAGGACTGTTCACATATTTCCATTTATAGGGCACTTTATTGATACAAAACAAAGTAAGGAGTGTAGGAAAACACTATTTTCTCCTGAGGAAATCATGCTAATTATGCCATGCCATACTAGTAAACTTCCACATGATTTCTTAGTTTGTAATGCTAAACTGACCGTTTTACTAAGTGCAGTTATATGAATAGGGCAGGTCAAAACCAGCAGGGAATGGCAGGCCAGAAACAGGTACAACTTGCGTAACAGTTTTGCTATGAATGAAGTCCTACAAAACCTTTATGCTGGGATTCTGATTTGGTTCTGCCAAAAGCAGAAGTGTTAACCCTGCTAATGCAAAAATCAATTGAACATGCAGAGAAGTATCTGTCCCACAGTGGGGACTAATATAACTGGGTCTTCATCCTTCCCTACCTCAGTGATGCGTGTCTGCACAGTGCTTTCTTTCAGACAACCCGAAAAGTTCCTATTTGCCCATTAATTTTAACCATGAGTTGTTGTACTGACTTCATAAGTATTGCTTACACTTTGAAAGTTAAGCAAATACTTAACCAAATACAAAAGCACTGGGGTGAGTCCAGGCTCTATGGCTCAGCTTGGACTTAGAAACTCAGTGTTGACAGTTCTGCAGAGTTTTAGCATGTGTAAATAATGACACTGAAACCACAGCAATTATTTACAATAACCTACAGATTTTGTAGGTTAGGTGTTGGTGTTTCTTTTTTTTTTCTTGGGGAGTACTTACCTGCTGTAGAATGATGATTGTCCCCATTTTGGAAGCTGTGTAGTAGTAATGAAGAAGTGATGAGACTAAAGAATATTATTTTACTTCCAACATTTATTTTTGACTTGGCTGGCTATCTTTCTGTTCCTTTTACACTTTTTTCATAGCTGTTTTCAATTTGGTTACTACATTCAGTTTGTTGAGATCTAAGGATCAGATAAAACAGACAGTAAAGTAGCATGTAGCATGTGGAGGTGATATTCCTAAACAACTACTCTTGTCTTCTAGCAACCGTGACAAGTTTCTTAGTGATATCTAACATATTTATCTTCTAAGAAAGCCACTGATTAACCTGGCTCATCAGATCCACATGTGCACCAGTCACATGTGCTTATCTGAAAATCTATGGGCCTGCAAATTCCTACTAAACATAAAAAAGTAAATGCAGCAGTTTTCACAATTATTGCTACCAAAAATATTTTCCCCTTCCCCTACAAATCCCTGGGTTGTCAGAATTGTGTCATTTTGTGCTTGCCACACCAGAAACTGAAGCAGAGATGGACCTGGGGCTATCCTGAAGGGAAGTCTGTGGTCAGAACAGATGAATAGTACATCTCTTCTAGCATATAAGTTTTCAGTAAAACAACACTTTCTTTCTCACTGTGCAGCTGTGCAGGTGAAGATTAACTTTGGAGTATACAGATGAATCACTTGGGAGCTAACTGTGGTGATGTGAGATAACATGCTTTGTTTTGGCAATTGAGGGGGACTCAAATCACAAAAATGATGAGCTGTCATAGGTGACCTAGCTGGTATTGCATTATTGAGCCACTGAATATGCTGTAATTTAGAATTAGAAATCAGAATTAATTTCCTACAGAACCTATGATCTGGAACAGTCTTCACTCTTTGATGTTGCTCACTTTATTTTCCTTTCTGATAAGGATGGAACTTTCTAAATGGGATTTCACAATAAGGTAATACTTATATGGGACAAGATTTGTACTAGCTAATTACTTGGAAGGCCCACATATACTTTGCACCTATTTTTCCTGAAGTAAAGCATATACTTTTTTCTCTGTAGCCTACTACCCAAGAGTTCTTGTATCATGATGAAGTTCTAATCACAGGCCTTTGTGTGTCTAGAAAAGTTTCATCTGGGAAGAACAAAGATGGTGATTTACAAGACAGGCAAAGGCATGCTAGTGAAAATCAGGGATATATTCCAGAAGAACTGTGGAACACAGAACAAAGCCCAGGTGAGTATAAGATGGTCAAACTGTTTCTCAATATAGGCATATTGGACAGCATGTCAAGCAATTACAAGATTCCATAATACTTGGTGAAGGCCTTGTGCTTAGTCTGAACGTTTCAGATTTTCTAGAGTATGGTCCTTCAAAGTTATGGAGAAAATGTGAAAGTTCATGGCAGTTGAGTTTAGTTTTAGTCTGGGTTTGTTTTTGAAAGAATCTTTATTCTTCAAAATATCTTGTAGGGCCAGAGGCAGGAATACTGGATTCACATACGGTAGTAAATTTAGGCAGCATTTTGTAGTTGGTCTGTAAAAACAAAAAATCCACCACCACAAACAAAAAAAGAACAAAAGCAAACCAACAAAAC